>JALPQI010016634.1:0-20909 GCA_025490895.1 Thaumatotibia leucotreta
GGTCTCATAATATTTTTTGTTTGTTTTGATGTCTAGAATGCATAGTTAAAATCTTTTGACGATGATTATAAGAATATTTTAGATTTAGAAGATAATTAGGAATTTTATTTTTACAAATAAGTATACAGGGCGCGCCCGGGCGCGAGCATTCCAAAAGATTTTAAGTATGCATTCTAGATATCAAAATAAACAAAAATGATTATGACACCTAATGTCAAATACCACCAAAAAAAAATTTTTTTTTTCTGTTTTTTTTACACTTTTTGAATACTTTTTAACATTTCCAGTACTTTTTATCATAACAACAATCTGTTAAAATGATTTATTTGAATATTTTTTTTGGGACAGGTTATTTCGTCTAGTCTAGTCCCATTTTTTGATTGTCAGGCAAAAGGTGTGGTATTATGAAAACACATTGTGGTAGCATTGCAATCAAAAAGAAGTTGTATGACGAGTTACGTCGAAAAACTTATTTCGAAAAAAAGGTTGATTATCTCTGAAACCAAGCCGAATCCAGGAAATTTTACATAACATTAAAGACTCTAAATATGGTCAGGAATTGAACATTAAAATCTTTTGGAATGCTCGAGAGCATTCTGTATGTGCTATACCTACTTAAACAAAAGTGTTTATTTCTTTATTGTCCATCTTCTTGCTTTCTTATCTCATGACACAGTGATCCCAGAGGAAACATGCGTATATCTTTTTTGTAGAGAATTTTATGTAGATTACTTATGTATCAGAACATTTTTTGCTATAAGCCACGGTTTACGAGTTATTTACGAAAAATTAAAAATAAGGACCTTTACACCCCCCTCCCCCCCTTAGCTCCACCCCCAACCACCAGTACTTTTAGTATGTGGTTTAAAACACCATTCCCTACAACTATGCCAAAATTCGCTTATACACGAGTTTTTTCCTCTGAGATTCCTTCGTTTGGTGTACTATATGTTGATATGCAATGTATGAGCGTAATTACCAAAGACCGGACAAACGCCCGTCGTTTTGAAAAAATAACGCTGTTCCGTACAGTAGAGACTTCCTTATCTTATTATGTTAACATATTTTATTTTTTAAGACGTTTTTTGCATAACACTAACACAGGTACCTATTTAGGAGATCCCAACTATTTCTTACTTGTTCACACCATGATTGTGACCTATAAAAGTTTTAGAATTTGTGATATTGAATTTTGATCTATTCAGTGTATTCTCTTCTACTGTTACCGCGATAGCTATTCTTGAAATATAACTGTTTAATCGCATTATATCGCGTATATTAATTAATTACAACGTAGTCTACGGGTGACTGATATAAACGTAGACCACGAACCCTGTAATGTGTTCGAAACGTGAGGATGTAGTTTAATTAACTAATATACGTGATATAATTCGTTTAAATAGTTTTATCTCATGAATAACTATCGCGATAACCGAAGATGACATTATAGTTACACTCAATAGATAACAAAAATTCGAAATCGTTTATTGGTTACAAATTCCTAAAAATGGTGTGTATAAGTAAGTACGAGTTGGGATTTCCTAAACCGATACTTTGTGATAGGTAGTGTTATTAAAAAATATCTTATAAAATAAAATCTGTTAACACCATAAGATCAGGAAGTCTCTACTGTACAGAACAGAGTTATTTTCAAAATAACGGGCGTCTGTCCGATCTTTGGTAATTACCTAGTAGTAATAATAACCACAGCAGATGTCAATGTGCACATGGTACGACAGGCCCATGAACAGGCATCAGAGTTCTCACAACAGGTTCGGATCAAATACCGCCATGGAGTAGATTCTATGTAAGTATTTATGACATGTGTGAAATAGGAACTCCTAGGTTAGAAATGAATGAAATTATGCACTGGCTGTAGACCAGCAGATACCCATTTATTGGACAATTCCGGACTAAACATAATACTTTTTATTTTAACCGGCCTACATGACATGACACTATCCACAATTGCGGGGTGGTCTCTTTGAGTAGGTTGTAGGACCTACTCAAAATGAGCAAAATAGGCAGGATTTATTTAATCTTAGTTTTACATATTATTAGATTTCGTTTTTAAGTTTTAATAGATAAGTATTATTTTTACGGTCTTAACATTAATCATGTTATATTATAAGTTTTTATTAATTAATAAAATACATTCACAATCAAATTATAATAAAGTTTTTATACATTTAATCACTACCTAAATTAATGAAATTTTGAAAATGTGTTGCGTTCATTATCATGAATGGTTAAGCCATAGATTTATTAAAATTTTGATGGTACCATCGTTTCGTTTTTGTTTTATTTCGTTTGATCGTCCTCATTTATGATATCTTTCACGCAAAGTGCGTAGCGAAAGTGTGAAATGTTCGTCACTAGATGTTTAACTTTATGGGATAAACACTGAATTTGACACATACAATGAATCGGATAGCAACTGTCAGTTGTGAGTGCTGCTCACTTGTGACAAACAAAGATGTAATTCACACAAATCGAGTGCTGAATTATTTTCTGTAGAAATCTGAAAAAAAATTACGAAAATTTGTTTTAAGGCCTTCACTAATTACTTTAGCTATGTAAGGTAATTTTAAATGTACATATGTAGTATATTATTATCGGCATAACCGGCAAAAGTACTGAAGTGCACTCCGCTGCCGCATAACTATAAGTAATTATAGTAGTACTCTTAAAGAAATGTATTAATATATTCCAGAACCGTAAAGAACTCAACGCCTTGAGCCATTTAATTTTTACGAGCAATTATTCTAACAACGCGAGGAAAGAATTCATAATACCTTAAATGAGGCAGCAAGGCCGTTTTTTGTTTTTATCTGCCGGTGCCCGACGTACCTTGTTTTTTTTTTCAAATTACAACGTGGTAACAATAGTGGTATTTGCGAGTTTTATATAACGTTTTGCTATGAGCGGGGCTCTAAGATCTTGCAAGAGTCTCGTGATAATTTAATACCTATACAATACTTACATATGGATCTACCTACATAATTAATGTGGATATTTAATTAAGTTTTGTGCCGTCATCTCATGTCATTGTCACTATGAAAAAAAAGAAAGCTGCAGAACTGCTTAAGGAACGTATTTAAATATTAAATTTTGCTCTATTTATCATAAACGCACACCGTTTACATCTTTCGAATAAACATTTACATTCAACTCTGATTTTCAAATGAAAGTCGGCATATATTAAATATTTTTTATATCACAGATGACATTGACATAAAATGCGTAGAATATTTAAAAATAAATTACATTTCTGGGACTAGGTACCAACTAGGTACTACTGACTACTACGAGTACGAGTATGTCATCATTATAAAATGTATTTTCCCCTCACTAGCTCGTAAAGCGCTCGTTTATCCTTTAATACGAGCGGGTAAAAACGCTTTTTACACACTTGTGAATAAAGTAATTTGACATTTCTCTAATTCCTATAGCCCCCTACTGCCTAGTATAAGTAGATCTGTATGACCGTAGTAAACATGCGCAATCGGAGCTCACATGTTAAATTGGTCGTTTCTCATGTGACTTTGTAAGCCATTGGCAATATTTAAATTCCATAAGTAACTCTATTCTACGATACGTTTCGACATTGAGTTTTCAATAGTTTCTTAAAGTTAATTTACATTTGGATGAGATTTGTAATCATATTTCCTCGCGATAGTGAGGGGGAAAAAAGTTGTATTACACTTGGCGGCAAAGTTTGTTCAACTCTCGTGCCTTGAGACCTTCGCAATGCTCAAGATTCCAGTTTTTGAACCACTCGCTACGCTCGTGGCTCAATTTTGGAATCTTTCGCTAGCTCAGGTCTCAATATTGGCACGACAGTTAAACAACAACTTTGCCCCCTTGTATAATAAATAACTATTTTGCTAATTGACAGGAATGACTGACATTCAAATCTATTCACTTTGCGTTTAATCAGTACTATAATTTGGATAAAATGTTAAAAATACGTAGGTAGGTAATTAATACTTGTAACATAAATTATTATATTTTGTGGAATATTAATGCATAAACTATTCATGTGTACAACTGAATACTCGCTGAAAAGAGCACATGAATCCTCCATATTAGCCACGGCATTGAGTCGGCATGGCACGTCTGTCCGCCGGCGGGGTATTTAGTTACGCTTACGTTACACGCATTACTAATCCTAGACGCCGCAATATGGTGCTTTATGAAGACCACGAGGTCACCCACCACACATAGGTGCAACTGCACTTGTGAATTGCGAGGCTTTAAAGAGGAAATAGGAGCTCTTGGTGTTTAACAAAATAAATATTTAAATAAAGTATTGATGTCGCTTTGTACGGCCTTGAGATCCAAAACAGTAAAAATGGGACAACTGCAGGTTAGCCTGGTAATACCTATGTAAAATTTGTAAAAATAGGGTTACGGTCGGCTCTAATATTATGTATACGATTTTGATCCTTATGCCCTTGACATACGTTCCGAAATGTATACATATTATTAGACGTGACTGTACCGAAGCACCTGCATGGGATAGCTATGTATTAGTTCTAGTATTATATGATCCACCTGGGCATTGCGTTGTCAGATATCAGATCTAGGTCATCGTCTTCGGTCCACATGCCTAGTTAAGGAATTTATGTAGGTACAAATTTTGGAGTAAAATAGGTAACGGTACAACTAAGTTCCTGCTGGAGGGTGTGTGATCTACAACCCTATGTGATATAAATAATTTGAAACATTATTTACATACAATACAAGCTAAGTAGGTATTAACTTTGACCATCGAGTGCACATCTTTTGTTTTCCGACTGACTATGATCGATATTAACCGATATATATCAAGATAATTTAAAAGTTACTTTTAATTGCTAAAGCGTTATGAATTTTGGAAATTTATCGCGCACTGATTGACACCATGCGCACAAGAATCAGACAGCAACTGACAGTTGTGACAAAGAAAAATGTAATACTTAATTTGGAGATATATTAAATCGAAAATGAATTATTTTGTATGGAAAATTAAAGTCTGAATTTTCAATACATCTCATGAAAATTTGTTTATTACGTATAGAGTTTCACTAAACTCTAGCCGTTTGAAGTAATATCAAAAATGAACGCTGTATATCGCCATTTAAGCGGTTTCCCCGACTGACAATGACCTATCTTGTGTCTGCCTGAGGTGATCTGTGGTTGCACGTAACAGAATCACTCCACACCACATTCACTGATTATCCTACATTTGTAATGTAAGGTGAATCGCTGCCACTATCGTATTTCATGCGTTTCGCATCATTCGATACTATTCTTGTGTAAGTTGATGTCACAATGATTATTACTTATACAGCGTGATTTTTGAAACGAAATCAAATTAAAAAAAATACATTTATTAGAAAAATTCTGTATTTTTTTGTAAGCGATAGTGACAAAGTAGGACGGTTTTTTTTAAGATTGCTAACAATTGTAGGTTAAGGATGTCGTGGTGAACTCGTATTTGAAAATGTTTATTGATATCGACGACGTCGCTGTTCAATTATTATGGGGGGTATAGCGCACGAGCGCCCTTTAGGTACCTACAGCCGCCACTGCTACGCACTCAGACCACACATAGATACCTAAGTATACCCGATGCGATTCAAATTAAGAGTTCGTTTTCCATTGCTACTTGATTTTTCTCATAAATGTATAACTCTCCGGATTCTGACCAACTAAATTATTGACAGCTATTTCCTTGCGGTAGGTTAGTATATTTATTGCGATAATTTAAGTTTTAGTTCTCACATGTTGCCAGAAATTAGGTTAAGTCATGGATTATAAAAACTTGAATCATATAAACGGGGCAAGTTTGCATAGATAAGAATAGACTATTGTTTTATCTGACGGAGGTAGACAGCTGAGCTCTCATAACCCACCTGATGGAAAGCAGGAACTGAGGCCCATGGACATACCTAGTGATCAAAAAATCGCCTATGCGCTGCCTACCCTGCTGTGGACTTAGATGGATTGCCTTGATTTATGCCAGTAATTACACCGGCTATCTTACCCCCATAATAATAATACCATTTATAATGTAAGTCTATCATTTAGACTACATTTTATTTCATGCCTACATAATAGTTTATTGTGAGTGCACGTCACGTCAACGTAGTTATTAAAAATATAGTATTCTTGTACCAAGATTATTTAAATTTCCCGCCACAAATGTAAGTATTTTAGTGGTCACACTATTCACAAACATCAAGCGATTTAATAACTGCGTATTTGTAGATATGTACTAAGTATTTGTAAACATCTGCACGGTGTCCTAATTAAATCTAGGTATATAATTAGGTACATTACTCTTTACAAGCAGAAATATTCGTTTCATTGCAATTCAAAACGATTCATTCAAAACGAACCATTGCATAGTTATTTATAAAATTTAAATTTTTCAATTGTGAACGTTTCAGATTCCGAGCTTTTAAGCGGGCACTCGCACTCGACCGGCAGATATGCGGAGAAGCCTCATAAGATGACTTTGAACGTTTTGATAGGAAACCTAAAAAGTATAAAATTAAACCCGTTTGAAACTAAGAAGATAAACTTATAAATATGAATCTTATTCGCGGCTTAATGATACTAGGAATCCATTTACTTATTTAGCTCAGGCGGCATATGCTTATGTTAACGGTAAAGCGCTTAGACGAGTTCAAATTTAGTGGTTATTCAATCAATGGCTATTAGTTCGGCAATCCACCATATTGCTGGAATATTATACTTCTTCATGTAACCGATGTAAATGCAAAACAAGCTTTCTGTTGTCCCTCACCGTTCCAAAGGCAACGCGACATTCCATCGTAGGCCCGTCGCAATTAGCAATGGAATTCTAAAGCCATAAATTTAATTTCACGTTCAAGAGTTCGACCTACATATGTGACCGCAATCGCTATGCGGATAACTGTACCGAGATGGAGCGGTGCACTTGGCTGCCTCATCTGGGTTGACCGCAGCGCAAGGCCTCGGCCAGAAAGCCATGCGAATCTCCGTACACCTGTGCCTACCATGAGCTATCAATGCGAGTTTGACGTGGTCTTACTTTCTATCCATCCCGTTCTTACCCGCGAATTGCGAGCGAGAGGGATTGCAAGTCATCCCGCGTTAAACTCACTGCGGCAGCTCATGGTAAGTTCTAATGCATAATTGACGTCGAAAGTAACTGGGTAATATCACGCTCAGTTCGGAGATTGGTACATTTCATTTGTTTATCCGCTCCCGATCTGGTGAGTTGCGTTGTTTGAAACGATACTAAATTACAGAAGCTATACATTACATCTTTATAGCTTTCATTCACCTATCGAGAGTACTAAGCAATCCATTATTATTTATTGCAGTCGTCAGGTTAAATACCGTTATTTTTTACACAACAAGGTGGAGCATAATTTTAACATCTCTAATACATATTTACTCTCTGAAATCAATCAAACGCCAGAATACGGTTGCATCAAGCGGTGGGTAATCAGTTATGGCACGTATTACGCTGGAGCTCAGAATAAAAAAGGCGAATGTGTCGATTATCCGCATAAGACATCTAACAAATAGGTTTCAACAACCATATTACGGTCGACCTGCATTACACCAAGTTGATTACAATAAAACAATTTGATTTCGTGTCATCTCGTGACGGCTCATTATTTAACGTCAGAGCTCACGCGAACCGCTCTTTAACACAGCGCAACGTCTTAGGTGTGTACGAACGTACGAAGGCGAATGTGCCAAGCAATGCGCGGCGCGGGGAAGGAACAACAAACCGTTGATAGTTTCCCAAACCGAGCACAAAAAGCGCGATATTCAAAGGAAATTTATTATAAAGACCAACCCACACTGGTTGCGTTTGTAGCACGTTCGCATGCGTGTCGTACGTGTTGTAGCGTATGTAAATGTCATATTAGATGGCATACCGCTTGCGTGGAGTGCATGTGCGCGGGAAGCGCAAGCGGTGTGCCATCTACCTAGTCGGTCCATAAGTTCTGTCATAAATATTTTGTCTTATAAAACATTGTAAAAACAACAAATACAAAAAACGTGGTTTTTATGTAACCTCTATAATAGGACATCTTTTAAAGCTAGAATGTAGAGGTCTAAGAACCTCGTACTTCAGATGGTCATATCTAGAAAATTTCGTATTTTAAAATCTTGCATAAAAACGCGTAAATTTGAGTGTCCCAAAATAAAGGCATTTGATAAAACGCGTAAAATAGCTATTTAAGGTTAAAAACCAGTTGACTCTTGTACATCAAAATAAAGGTAATAGACCATGCTATCATGATTTGTTACGAAAAAGCCATAGAAAACAAAATAAAAATTAATAGGGGCTAAAATTTCCAGAATCGGCCGCGTGTTTTTGACATGTTTTTTTTCATACCTTTTTTCACATGTTAGGAGGCTTTGTGCAAAAACAAAACAATAATTTTTGTGAAAATTTATTGTACGATCGAGGAAATTGAATGTTTAGCAGTTTATGGCTCACCTTACATTGGACGTCTTAGTACATACATGACAACCAAATTAACTTGGACGGCAAAGTGCTAAACAATCAATTTCCTCGACTGTACGTCAATCACTATTAAAAAACCTTTAAAACCATATATATAGTTATATATTTAATAGTACCTGTCAGCTTTGTTGACGTCAAAACTTTTATGACAGAACTTTAGAACCGACTAGGTACAGGTGCGTTTAAACCAAAAGAGCATTCGCTGTTATAGCGCCCGTTCTACGAAATCAACCAATCACGTTTTGTGTACCGATCGAATTTCGTAGAGTGGGAGGTTAGAACAGCGAATGCTCTTTTAGTTTGAACGCACCTTACTATGATTTTTCCGAACCAACAACGCGCACGCCACGCAGACGCGCAAGTACACCTGCTGCACACGCAGATACTATTGTAGAAAAACTGGCCGAGAAATTGAAGTTGTTTGCGCCGCTTCGCATCTGCGGCCCTACCGCGAAAAGCGAAATTCGTAAATTTTGAGGATTAGTCTCTCACTCTAATGACGCCTTCGTTTGAGTGACAGACATAAATCCTCGAAATTTACGAATTTCGATTTTCGCGGTAGCAGGCCTGAATCAATCACAGAACTACCGCGAACTTCGAAAATCGTAACTTCGTTGGAGTGAAAGAGACGTAGAGAGGTAGTGAGACAGTTATTGTAATTATTTCGAGGTTAGATTACGTTGAAAACCAAGTTCTATTTTTCCCTAGCGCTAATTGATTTCGACTATGTAATTTTTTAATGCTCTCGAATTATAGCTACAATTACACAACCTTTATAATATCATTGAAAATCATTTTTTCAGGACCCCACGGTCCTTGGTACCTACATTTCAGCAAAACGTTCATTTCCGTACTTCCCGTACGTACCTTGAAGGGCCTTGTCGGAATCCAATAAGTATACGATTTTTTTCAAATCATATTCATAATTTAATAGCAAATGTTTCCAGTCAGCATCTGACCTGACTGATGTTTTAACAATGAATAATAATAGCATTGGAACAGTCACTCAGCCATCAGAAAGTAGCTGCGAGACATAGGGTCAACATTTATGGCAGAACTGGTTTTGTCCTTTCCTTGCCACGAGTAGGAAGTGTGGCACAAACTGTTGAAATTTTGACCTTAATGTTTTTATTTCAAAGTCCAAGCAAGGCTTAATATGATTAAATCAGCTGTGTTCCGTTGAAGCGAAAACAGTGATAAAGAATATAATGTCGTGGAAGCTGAAAACAGTGAAAGTGTACAATCAAGAGCATAAATATGTAGGTTCGCCCTATTACTAAAGCGACTGCCAGACCTACCAATTTAGAGGGAATTTAGGCCTTATTGAGATTTCAGTTTCCTCATGTGTTCCTGTACCTAGGTATACACCGAAAAGCGATTGGTAAATGGGTGTTTCTATGCGATTTTTTTACGCGTTTTTATTGTTCATTGCCATCACCACTTTATGTTTCGTTTTGTAAAAGCAAACGAGAGTATTATGCCAAAATAGCAGACAAACATGCGTCTGCTACAAGATAACCGAAAATTACTCCACTATTTATTCGCAGTTCGTCAATAATTTGGGAATGGTAATGACTTGATTGGCGCGACAGAATAATCGCATAGAACTACCCAAATATCAAATGCAATATCGACGGTAGAAAGGCTAATTGACTTAACCGACATTTTATGAACTTTACAGGAGAGCCGTTTAAAGTTTTATTTTTTAGAAAAAAAATCGCTACAAAAAAAGTAACAGGTATATTGTAACGCAACTGCCATCAAATATTCAAGATATAAAGGCGCATACTTTGGTTCCTACCTTGATACAATTAGTTTATTATGTCTCGAAATAAAGGTCGCTTAAGACAAATCTGCTAAAAATGAGAGAAAGGCTAATTGGTTCAAATACCAACAGCGTCTGCCGCCGGAGGCAAGTCAAATGACTGTAGTGTACAAGTGCACTTTTTTAAAAAGAAGGCTAAATGAGCTAAGCGCTATTTTTACTATACAACGGGGTAAGGCTAAACAGTTTAAGCGATTCTTTAATGGAAATAAGTGGCGATTCTAATTGACTTAATGACACACACTCATTGAAAAACGGATTGCTTAAATCTCAGGAATTATATGAATATGATTAAACATGGTGGTTGAAGCTCGGATATTTAGAGACAAAGGTATAATTACTCTGCAGGTTTGAAAACAAAATGAATGAAAATAGTTTTTCTCAATTTTTATTGCTATATAAAGAAAAATATTTGCTTCTAATAACATAATTACGTATAGATAGTTATTTAGCAGAATCAGTCTTAGAAAAATTGCGGATATTGATTACAGCGTTTCATCCGCAATAACCTTTCTGTCGCTTTTATTGGAAAAAAATGCTCTTTTTGCCTAACATCTTTAATTAATTTATTACTACGCTTGATAGTTACGTTACATTTTTTAATCTTAATTTTTATTATATCTGTAGTCAGTTTTTTTTACAATATAAGCGGCAGAAATACGTAAGTAAGTATTTAGACTTAAACTTTAATTATTATTAAATAATCAAGAAATAACAATGAAAATAATTAAATTATTTCATAATGTGAAATACACGATTTCAGTGTCACACACAAATCACTACGGCACATGCGCCTACCGGCACAGACTACAAGTGATTGACGCGCCCGCGCGGGGGGCGGCGGTAGTTATAGGCGAGCTGCTCAAAAAGCACCGACGGCGGCAAGAGTGTGATTGTACCGCCGAGTCAAAAGTTTCTCATAGAAATTTTTGATGATTTAAGCTACACTGATATGATGCATTATGATTTTATTATAAGGATTTAAATGACACAGGTCAAACAAATATTCTATTTCAACCGACATTCTCATCTATAAAAAGAGGTTCAAAATGTAACATACATTTTATGGTTTAGGGTTTTACGTATTTGGTTGAAGCGACCCATGCCCTAAAAAATTGGGAAGAGCTAAATGGTTCAAGCGACATGCTTCTTTTATTTTAAATGGAGGCTAAATGCTTCAAACGCCTATGGTGGCACTTTTTTGTTGAAGTTCATTTGACTTAAACGACTATGCTCGTGTGTGATGGAGTAAAGCCAAAAGGTTCAAATCAAAACGAATGGCAAAGTCGGGAAAGTAAAAACCGCTTAAGCGGGAACCAACCAAACATGTTTGTGGGTCAAGTCACGTTTCAATCAAGAATGCAATTTTTTGTGTTGCTTCATGCCTTGATTTTTTTAACGCTGTACTAAATTTCAGAAGGTTTAACCGCCATCAAAATCGTCTGATCGCTATGAAACCGAGCTCAATCGACGGAGAAAAATCTGCCGATTCCGATGATATATATAACTCAATATCGCTCAAAGTGTCGCTTAAGCCAATTAGCCTTTCTACCGTCGATATTGCGCTCCTGACAGTTAAAAAGGAAGTCGTAAATATTTGTGCCAATAACAAATCATTCCTTCAAATGACAAATTTTGCGAAAATTAAGCTTTTTGTTTTATTTTAACTCCAATATTACCGATCTAGATATTCCTTCCTTAGGCACTGGCTGCGACCATATATAACATGGACGTCTAACGCCAGCTCAAAAATGCCCCCAAAAACAATTGTTCAATTGTGCCAAGATGCAGGGAGGACATAGCGCTTTTTTTAACACCGCGCATATTTCGGCGCAACATCTTTGACAAATGTTTATAGATATAAATCAAAACTGTGATGGACCAATCACAACTATTTTTAAATGGCGGTTTAAGTTTTTATAGGTTGATTTTGAAATTCTTTGTCGTGACGCATTGAAGAGGGAGTGACACTTGTCAACAAAAATTCAGGACCGCTTTTGAAAGGCAATGCGGCTTCCATGTTTTATTTGTTCGTAGGGCACTGGTCTCACCGCGAGCTACTAAGCTATGAACTATCGGTTATAAACACGAACGAAAGATACGCACTCCCATGTAAATAAAAGAGACAAGTATCAGCTATCACAGCCGGGCGAGTATCGCCGTGTCTCTTTTTTTACACCGACGAGCGTATCTCTTGTTCGTGTTTATAGCCCATGGTTCATAGCTTAGTAGCTCGCGGTGACACTAGTGCCTTAGGCACCGGTGCTCAAAATAAAAGTGACACGGCTATACTCGCCCAGCTATCAGCTATCACCGCCGGGCGAGTATCGCCGTGTCTCTTTTAATTTACAAGGGAGTGCGTATCTTTTGTTCGTGTTTGTAGCCGATAGTTCATAGCTTAGTACCTAGCTCGCGGTGAGACCAGTGCCTTAGCTACTTAATTCGTATTTGTAAACAAGGCCAGTGGACATTGGTGAGGTGAGAGCCATCTATCTTCGTTTGCCGACGACGCGGCACTCCCAATCGCACCTTTTCACTTTTCCTCGCCTCTACCGGTCCTCTAGTTAGTTTGCGTAATTTTCTTTGGAAAAGTTTACTTTTTATATTAGTAAATAACTCGTATTACCATACATTTTAGGTGTTTCATACATTTTCGTCTTTACAAACCAATCTAACGCCAATTTTAATGTAAAATAAAAAAAATATATCATAAATTACACCAACAAAGAAATAACTAAATCTAACTTAAAAAAAAAACTATTTATGTTAGTTGTTGATCCAAAAAGAGAGATTGGGCAAAGTTCTATAAAACATTAATACTTTGTTGTAGCGGTTCGATAAAATTCTGATTATAATTATATTATATCGTAGGTAAGTACTATATTATAATAATAATTATTATACCTATTCATGAATTCCTATTTTAATTCCTAAAGTAAATGGTCGATCATTACATATCTAAATAAAAACTTTATATTTATATGTCTTCTATGTCTGTGTAATTCCAAATATGTGATGCAATGTGTAACTGAAATATAATTCTTGAGAAATAGTAGCCCACTTTCATTTTTAAAGCCGAAACTATAAAAAATATTGTAGACTCATATTTCATTGTGTATTTAGTGGCGTCCATTAGTATACAGTATAAATTCAATGAAGGCCAGCCAACTAAAGTAATTTCATTAATTACTAGGTGGGCCCTGCTCGTTGAGTGAGAAATGCTACTTTATGAGTATGTGTAAACTATATCCAATTTCTTTAAGTGACATTCATCAGACCCGAAAGGACACAAATAGGTATTTAATCACGTTGCAACCAACCGTTAGATTAAAAATTCACTAAAATTAAATTAGGATTTCAGATTTTGAATAGTAGTTATTATTTGTAAAAAGTTACACGGTATTTCAATTATATAGTTAAAAACATTTCATGTTCGTTTGGTTTGTTACATTACGCTCGTACAAGATTGTATTAGAAACGCTATTTATTTCCAAAAAAGTCCAACCCATAAGTTGAAGGCGCAACCCCTATTCCAATGCCTAGTTACAGGTTCCAGAAATGGAAGTTTAAAGCTTTTATAGATTACTAAACTATATTTAGTTGGAAAGAGACGGGTTGGTCCGGGACACATCATGACATTCATGACATATGTTCCACATGTGCCGGGGCTACTGAGGCAACATGTTAGACTTTCAAGAAGTCCAAGTTGTTGAATAGACACTTTCGAGTTCAATTCAGTACATTAAAGTTATTTTAGTTTTAATTTTGTAATTATCTAGAGTTATAAGTCACTAAATTTTATAAAATGGTTAGGTACTCTGTAAATAAAAAGTTCATGTTGCCTACAATGTATGTATTTAATTTAAATAGTATTTTCTTTTTTTTTAGCGAATTTAAGTAAGGGGATCCTTGAACTATTTATAGATAGGTATTGAACTAAAATTATAGGTACATGTATTAGGTACTAGGTACTTTGTGGCTTCGGGACATTATAAAATAGAACACTGTGTAGCCACACAGTTATTGCAGTTATAATGATGTAGTAAAACGTCTATTAAGTAGTTCATTCGGGCACAATATTATTTGAAGAAGTAGGTAAATTTCAAGGAAATATGTGTTTGAACCTTGTTGAACTGCAATAGGAATTCCTTGGGTATGAATTTTCTTAACCGATAAATAAATAAATATATTAAACTTTACATCAAACACCGCTTTTGCATAATAACTTTCGCTTAGCAGCTTAAATATTTAAATCGCATTGCCAAATAAAAATCGCTGTCAGCAAACAGTACCTGGGTGCTTAGACAACTTGCCAATCGCTAACGCTTAATCGTCAATCGTAAACGAAAGGCAGCTAGCAGCTCTTTGTCGCACTAATATGAAAGAGTGACAGAGAGGGAAAACTACGATACGCCACCAAGCGTTAGCGATGGGCAACTTGGCTAAGCATTCAGGTACAGGTAGTACTTATTATTCTTTACTTACTTATTCGGTCCCGTAAGTCGGGCTTTACATTAAATGTATTTAAAATATAAATTACTGGTTGATGTAACTAAAGACCGCAGAGTTGGCGACTTCCTCAGCCTCACACAACGCATCAGTATTGCGATACAGCGAGGAAATGCCGCCAGTAAGCAGCAAGTAAATAAGTTAGATTTAATCTATTGTAAGTATATGTATAAATTGTACACAGTCTTATTTTAAAATTAATATAAATACATTATAATACACAATAAAAATTAAAACATAAACGTATTAAACAATAGTACATTATGATATGATTGTGCTAATTTGATCATTACTCTCGAGGCGGTATTGTGTGCGCGAGCTGTAAGCGAGCGCGCATAAGGTAGCAGAGAGTGTATTGAGAAATTAGTACCGTTTTTATTATTAACTTCAATTACCATACCTTTTACAATCGTCAAGATAATAGTTGTATATTATACAATGGAGCCGCGTCCTATACCTTTCCATATAGTGTAGAGTATGCTTTATTTGTGCTGCCCTCTTAACTAAAAGGAAGGATGATCATAACTTATAGTACACAAGCATCTTTTTATAAGCGATATTAGATAGCACACACACTTCACGTAACTGTGTGTTTGTATAGTGTGTATTCATCCGTGAGTAGTGTGAGTTTTAGCATTGAATGTGGGCCACTGAGAACAGCCAGACTACCTCCCAAGGACTCCGCATTACGAAGCAGTAGGTAACTCTACTTGGGTTTTCGCAGTAGTGAACTTATTCACCCCGAAAAATTACATTTGGACATGTGCAAAGTCTCGCAGTTGCCACTGAAATCGTATCGTATTTTGATTAGAAAAATGTCTCAGTTTCCATACTTCTTACTTCATGTAAAGGGATGAAACACGTTAGGCACTGAGACTATTCGCACTTATTATTTCAATAACCAGCATAATCTAAAGACCAATTCAAAAGAGTCCGACCATTCAAATGAGTTTCTTATTATTCCAATTTGAATAAAGAATCATTTGAGTTTGACTTGACCATGGCCATCCATGGTAGAAACCAGTGTACTTGGCACGCGTTGGAGATCCGTCTGCTGGATTGCCTCCTATCACTAAATTGCTAAAATACTAATTAAATTTAAAATTTTCACACGAAGTAACTAAATACGAAATTTAAGCGTTTCATTATATTTATTGCTGAAGTACCTACTTTTGTTCAACTAGCGCCTTTTTGGATTGAAACGTTACTTATCGATTACTCGCCATTATTTTCATAGTACCTAGCGGATTACACCCGCTAGAGTATAAGTGTCGGAGAAGCAGGGTCAGAAGTTAAGATTTGTTCGCGGTTTTTCATGTAGGATATTGCAAAATGTCGCATGCAAAGTCTTGATCGAACCTATAATCCATATAAATTCCATCTCCTCTTTGAGAATTTGTACGGCTAACCATAACTTACCCGCATACAGCATGTTAACTATTAACCACAAGACTTCATTGTTTCCATCATTCCGTAATTTCCGTATGATCTATCTTATATTAAACTTTAAATATCATATTCATACACAGGCCATGCCTACACAAATCAACCTAGGGCCATGATAATCTCAAACAAGGCTTATGTTGTGCATAAAAAGCGACGAATATATTAAATACATATTGATGCTCAAAAACAATCATGACAATGGAACAATTATTGAAATAAATAGACAAAGGAATGCACTCATCTGGATTCGAACCCGGGACCTCCAACGTCAAAAGCTAGGTCACTAGTGCCACTACGTGGGCACTACCGACGTACCGCCTAAGCGCCTACACCTCGCTCGCATCGTATAATAATATATGTGAAAAAACTTGTCAAGTGAGCATGAAAGAGCACATATTATATCCATAAAATACATATAAATTTCTATACGCCCAAATATTGTAAGGTTAGATTCCGAGATAGGCAATAAAATAGGACACAGATTTTTCAATAATATTCGTATTTTTCTTGCCTAAATTATTCCCATAGTCAACTTCGTTGTTTTGTTACAGTTTTGCACCGCTAGTTGAGACCTAGTTATTAGTGACTCAGAAAACACCCTGTACATGCCCCATCTAGTGGGTGTGCGATCTCCGGCCGCGCGGAAGCGTCCAGTTTCGGTATCGTCCCGCATGTCCGCCGCTCCGAACGTCCGCTCTGCCTACGCGCACGCCTTGGTCTCTTATCGTTTACAAATTGTGGTTGCACTTAACCTTTTCATGGACGATCATATTTGATAGGGATTTTTTAACTAAGTAAAAGCTTTGCCGTGGATTTCCTATAACTACCTAAACACTTTCAATGGGTTTATTCTGCTCGTAAGTCCCAAGTCACATTTCATATTTTTTTACTTCTCGTATGTTAAAACACTCGGTACGTTCAGGATTATATTTTAGAACCGCTCGCTTCGCTCGTGGTTCAACTACAGAATCCTTTCTCTTGCTCGTGTTTCAATTTCATACTCGCGGGTAAAATACAACTTTGCACCCATGTATAACAAATAACTATTGTACCTGTAAGTAGTATGTTTACCTGTTAATGTGTGTACTGTATTAATAAATCATTATGCCATAAAAAAGTAGGTATAAGCAGATAATATTAATTTAAATAAAAAATACTGCTAATACAGATTTGATGTTGACTTTTGCAAATAAATTATGAATAAAAACTGTGTGTAAGTGAGTTTATAAATATCTTGGGATATCTTTCACAAATCGACTTAGTCCCACAGTAAGCTCAATTAAGGCTTGTAATGTGAGAACCAAGCGACGATATATATAATAGACAAATACATAGGTACTTAAATACACAGACAGCCACGATCAAGAAGCAAATATTTGTAATAAATAAATACACAAATAATGCCCTCGCCTGGATTCGAACCAGGCAGGCAGGATGAATACCAACCAACTAGGCTACGGAAGCTGACATAGTACCTAATCTACAATTCTACCTACTCGCATGACCATATTGTAATATTTTACAATCATAATTTAGATGTATGAAGCATCACGGGTATAGTCAAAATCCATATCAGAATGCTTAGCCAAGTTGCCAATCTCTGACTCTTAGTAGCCTAATCGTAGTTTTCCCTCTCTGTCACTCTTTCACATTAGTGCGACAAAGAAAGTTAGCTGCCTTTCGTTTACGATTCACGATTAAGCGTTAGCGATTGGCAACTCGTCTAAGCACCCTGGTCTGCCCATAGACATCTCAAGTTCTCATAGTATTATGCACTAAGACTGTTTAAATATATCTGACGGCAATCGTTCTTTCATAAATACAATCGCCAACACACTGAACTGACCATTCACGACTCTTATTACAATACACGTAAAGAGCACAAAATAAATGGTGAATTGACTCTGTTGGTGACTGTACGTGTTCCACTTACACGTTCATGTCCCGAGTAGAATGTCCTCTGACCTTTGTTTGAGGACATAGAGACATATAATAGTTATTAAGACGAGTTGATATAAACAGGAGGACAAAATAATTTCACTCATTCATATGCAGTGTCTAGTTGCTATTATTATCACCGCAGCTGTGCAAAAATACAAATAGGTTCACTGTGTATAACATGAGTTGTAGTTACTCGTTAACAGTGGTATGATTAATTAAAAAACCGAGGATAAAATCAGACTAATGTATTAATAATTGAGTTAATTTCGACGAGATTTATTATTACATTTAAATGGTTATGTGGTAAAGGCACTTGCATGTTTTTATCAGCATTTTTTCACAATAATGGACAATGTCGTAATAAAACAAAGGCTGTCGCTATCTGATCAGATTTTGCCGGTTTTCCTTAGCCCCCCGCGGTCTGTAGCCTTCTATTTCTTAATTGTTAGACGGATGAGAATAGCTACATTTAGGTGAAGTATCTTTTATCTTATGCCTGTCCTTGTATGACTAAACGACCTCAATTATGTTTGGCGTTTACAAGGTGTAACAAGAATAGGTGTAAACAGTCTTAAATATTATGCATTATGTATTGTGCAAAAAGTGCAGAATCGAGGCAGAAAAAGCAACATTTTATGGAAATCATGTCTTATTAATCTTATTATGTTATTGTCAATCGGGGTCGCGTTTTATAGTTATAAGTAACAATTTCGCTGTTTGCGTCTCTTTCTAGCCAATATGTGCGTGCGTTAGAGAGGCAAACAGCGAAATTGTAAAATGTAACTTTATAAAATGCGACCCAGGATCACGCAACTACAAAGAAAAAATAGAGATGTCATTATACATGGTACTTTACAACCACTTAGTGTAGTTAGTTCATCAAAAACCATGATAAGTACAAGTAAGGGCGGGCGCCCTCTACTAAAATTTTTCACTCTCACACATCATCTAACTGAAACGGGAATTTAACATGCGGCACTAAAATGTGTAATTTGTAGGTAATGAACATAACGTCCAATTAACAATAAATGAGATTTATCTGGTCATTGCGACCTATACATACACCGTGATCTCTAATAACCCGAAAGATTTTATCCACGCATTTTTGATGTAAAAACAAACAAAAAATATTATATGACTTTTGTCATTTTTGGCAAAAAAAAAAAAAATTTTTTAATTTTTTTTTCAATTGTTATTTAATTTTTGAATGTATTTTAACATAAAAAGTAAAAGTTATTCATGAAACTAGCACTTACAATGAGTGTTAAGGTTTTTTTTTACAAAAACTTCATTTTTAAAAGGTTTTATTTCTCACTTTTCGACATCTATTAATGAGGTTAGTGAGACTATTCTCCATAATGACACCAACGTCGTTAAAAAGACCTTTTGTACCGAGTTACAATTAGAAAATATGTTTTTTTTAAATTGTTAATAACTCTGAAACTAGGCGATATCCAGAAAAGTTTATACGACATTATAGTTTCTAAATGTGGTCAGGAACACACTGTTAAAATCTTTCGGTTTATTAGAAATCACGGTGTATACCTATATGTATAGACAAGTGGTTTATCAAGGCAACGGAAGAATGAAAGTCGATAATCGTTAAAATTTAATACCTACTACAAAGTTTATAAATACATATTTTAATCGCTTGGAAACTACGGCACAACTTCACTGTGTCTTTATTCTGATTTTAGTGACGTCGAACCGGTATTGTCTTACTTGTAGGGTATTGCCGAGCGTGCCTGGCGGCAGCGGGCGTACCTACGTTACCAAACAAATCGTGAGCGGAGTGACGACATGTTTAATTGTCCTTTATTAAAACAAGAAAAGAATTTATCAGTTACGTTAGGCAGCCTAACGGGCGGACGTCGACACGATTAATAAACAATCGCCGATTGTTAGCTGTGCGCATTTGCAAATTAAACCTTATGCATATGATTCTAGCAAGTCATTTATGTTTAAAATATTTCGCTCACCTTTCGACGAGCGGCAGAACGTTGTCGAGGAATTCGAATCCCGCGTGCGTGGTGTAGGTGACGGACTCGTGACAAAGTACGATGCCGTGGTCGGCGCGTACGTAATTCTTCAACACCCAAAACTCTCCCCGCTGCGAGGTGACCGGCAGGAAGTCCTTTTCGTTGCAGGCCAGCAGAGAGCGCAGGCGTTGCAATGTAGCATCGGACAGAGCGTTCTCGTCTACTATGTCCAGACCATCACTGGTTATTTCGGACTCCGAAGGGACCACGACAGACGCGGTACTGGAAGCCGTTTTGTTGGTGGTGGCTACGGTGGACGGCGTCTTCTGAGAGGTGGATTCGTCGTAAGTCTTGATGATTGGTTCGGGCCTCGTTTCCGTCTCGTTGCGGGCCTCGGGACGCCGCTCGTAGACGTACCGCAGCTCGGCGGTGCGCGCTGGCTCGGGCCCGTCCGCGGTGACCGGCATCCAGTCGATTCCGTTGGTCGTCGTGCCAGAGAGGTGCATGGCCGCATACAGCAGCACCGCGATGTTGATCACGATGCTCACCCTGAACACTAAGTTTCTCCGGTTGCCCATCATTTTGGCAACGTTACACTACACTTAGAAACTATTACTTGGTGGTTGGCAACGTCCTCCGTCGCCCTCTAGGACGCAGTTTCCTGTAGGGCTCTGTTCGTGTCAGCATC
>JALPQI010016635.1:0-18978 GCA_025490895.1 Thaumatotibia leucotreta
TAGTAGCCAAAGTTCTGGGAAGCGGGATGCAGGAGCTATTCAATGAATGCCTTCGCCTTGGACAGTTCCCGAAGCCCTGGAAGGAAGGTCGAATCTGTCTCATACCAAAAGGCAGCGTAGCCTTTGGCGAACCCCCGAGTTTTAGACCCATAGAGCTGCTGGACGAAGCGAGAAAGTTGTTTGAGAAAATTCTTGCTACTCGCCTTGTCCGACACCTTGAGGAGGTAGGACCAAATCTTTCGGAAGTTCAATACGGCTTTAGGACGGGTCGATCCACAATAGATGCTCTTACACAATTAAAGAGTATAACAACCCACGCAATCGAACAAGGAGAAATAGTTTTGGCAGTATCCCTGGACATAAAGAACGCGTTTAACAGCATACCGTTCGAAACTCTGGTTGAGGCTCTTCTATATCACAAAGTACCTAGTTACCTCAACAAAGTACTTTGTGCTTATCTTCAGGACCGTCAAATTCTTTGGGAAGGTGCAGATGGCAGACTTGTCCGTAGGCTGGTTGAACGCGGCGTTCCTCAGGGATCCGTTCTCGGTCCGGTACTCTGGAACATTGGCTTTGACTGGCTTTTGAGAGGACCGGTCCTGCCAGGCATGGAAATGTTATGCTACGCGGATGACACACTAGTCACATATAGAGGACGAACTTTTGAGGAGGCAGCACGCGGGGCAACCGTGGGAACGGAGATGGTTATTAACCGCATACGACAACTAGGTCTTAACGTTGCCTTACATAAAACGGATGTCCTACTGTTCCATGGCCCACACAAGGGGCCGCCTCGGGGTGCTCATATTGTAGTAGACGGTGAAACCATGCAGGTTAAGGCTCAAATGCGGTACCTTGGCCTGATACTTGACGGGCGTTGGAATTTCCGAGCACATTTTACGGCTCTAGCACCGAGACTTCTTGCCGCTGCTGCTGCGCTAGGGCGATTGCTTCCCAACATTGGGGGTCCCGACAACCAATGTAGGCGACTATACGCAGGTGTCTTACGCAGCATGGCCATGTATGGAGCCCCTCTGTGGGAAGATGCACTCACCACACACAACAAGGCCCTTTTAAGGAGATCTCAGAGGGCTATCGCGGTTAGAGCAGTGCGTGCCTATCGCACAATCTCTTGGGCTGCAGCGACAACTTTGGCGGCAGATCCTCCCTGGGAACTTTAAGCCAAAGTCCTTGCCGAAGTATACCGATACAAAACAAGGCAGAGGGAGGATGGCCAAACCCCAAGCCATCAAGAGGCGGATCGTGTTCGGGATTTAGCACAGAATCGCATGCTTCTCCAGTGGGACGTGGACCTGGGGACATCGGCTTACGGCGTGCTAACCATAGCAGCCATTCGTCCTCACTTAGATCGCTGGATGAAGCGGCGCCACGGGGCACTGACCTTCAGGCTGGTGCAGATACTGTCTGGCCATGGGTGCTTCGGCAAATATCTGCACCGGATTGGACGAGAAGAGTCCACAAAGTGCCATGAGTGTGGTGCACAGGAGGACTCAGTGCGCCATACTTTGGAGGACTGCCCTGCCTGGGAGCCTAACCGGGCAACTTTAAGGCAGGTTATAGGAGCTGATCTCTCACTGCCGAGCATCGTAAACGCGATGCTCGACAGCGAGAGAAGCTGGAAAGCCGTAACCGCCTTCTGCGAGGATACCATTTCGCAGAAGGAGGCCTCGGAGCGGGAGAGAGAAAATTACCCTGCAGCACACTCGCTCCGTCGACGCAGGCTTGGAGGTCGGCGCAGACGCTACGCACATCTGCTAGCTCCGCCCTAGCACACCAACATAGCCGAAAGGTCATTGGACTGGGGCCACTACCTCTGTGGTGTCCCATTGGGTCTGCAGCTTGGCTGCCCACTGGAGTGACGCAGTAGAATGCTCATTGCTCAAAGCGATCCTGCGTCACCCCGTCCAAAGCGGAGATGGCATTTGTTGGGTTTTTAGACGCCAATGCTCAATACTCCGTAGTCCGTCATACCTGTCTCACGACAGGATGCGTAAATGCATTTTCCCAACGTAAAAAAAAAGGGTTAAAAGGTATACTATGCACTTACTTCATGAAATAAAAAAAATACCTCAGTTACTCAACAAACTGGAACCCTAGGCCACTCTAGAACTATGTCACACTGACAACTATACTCTGTTTGGTTTGGTGTTTAAAAGAAGGTACACAATCTTGCAGTACCTATCTTTTTATTGAAAAATGCATATAAAAATCCAAACTAGTTACTCAATGAATCAAAAACAATGTAAATCACTATATTTCCTTGTTATATTATGTATATTTGCTAAAACTTATACTTACTCGTAGTTTTCAATAAAAAGATGCAAGCTTGTTTACCTTTTTTTAAACACCAAACCAAGCAGAGTATAGTAAGAGATTTCTCACAATTTGCTTTTTGACATGGTTCCTGAGTAGCTTCTGACTCCATTTGGTTGTGTACAGTCAACCAAATGGGCATATGTAACCTTGTATAAGTGTATCACTAATAGTCAAAGATTTAAAGAAAACGTATGATGAACATAACTTTATTTTAAATATGTGATATAGAGCGCTCCAGTTAATGTGTTTTAACGTATGGCGAAGATGTTGCATATAAAAATAGTGTGAAGCGGCCGTGAATAATTTATGATTCATTTTAATGTTCCCATTATTTAGCTTATTTAAAACCGTCATTTATTATTTAAGCTTTTGACACGAGTAACAACAAGTTCTAGTCGTAGAAAGAGTGGAAAGTTTGAAACAAACAGTTATTCACACCAAATAGCCCAAAAATGAATTGGATAAAAGGAACATTCAATTTCGGATCACACTCTATCTTAAAAGATAAAATAAGGTTCAGTCTGCACTAGTCTGTTGTAGGTATATTATGTACTCAGTATAATAGCCTCGTACATCAAAACATAGCGAAAACTCTATGCTTCTAATTTTATCAAAAGCTTAGAGCAGTTTAAAATCACTAACACTAGGTTAAGATTGTCCCTTATTCTGTGTACTACTAATACCTATGGATGTATGCTTGTCCGAAATAAAGAGATTTATTATTATTAAATAGATTTACGTAATATACATATTGTTTATTTGAAAAGATAGAGCACTGAAACAAAAATTAAACATTTGTATTAAATCTATTCGGAATACCTAATAGCAATAAGGTTTTCCTGGATGAGGTATCGTAATGTATGGATCGATACTAATTTTATCGATGTACGCAAATAAACGTGTTTGATGGGTTTCCGTTCCGATTTACATTATGTGCTTCACATGTCTTGACGGTGAAGCGAATGTAATTTCATGGAGTTATGAGCCTGTACGCGTGCCTATTTTGGGTCTTGAAATAAAAAATGTAGATGAAATGAAAAATTTAAGCAGGATGTCTGATATGAACAGATGAAGGACTTAATTTAATATTCTGTAAGTCTATGAAAATTTGCGGCATGTTCTCCTACCCGGTTTTCGAAAACTAGGTATTTAGAAACTATATTAATAACACAATCATATCATAGTTTCTAAATAATTAAGAAAACAATATTTGGTTGAATGTTAGTTCCAAACTTATGATGAATAGTTTTCATGCAGGGTATCCATATCGAAATAGTCACTAAAATTGGGTAGCTACCGAATAAAAGTAAATCGTATTGATAAGCGGGAAATATTTGAATTATGACTTCTCATAACACTATAACTATGTGTATATTTGGTACTTATTAACACAGTTAACATACATTCTATCAGCACTCACGTATGAAGAGTAGATAACTTGCATAACGTGCATTCCAATAGACAGCACTTTTTAAATATTTACCTACTCACATCTACATCACAATAACAAACAAATAAAAAACATATAAAAGACGTGGTTAAAACAATAACACACCAAATTTCGAGACAGAAAATATATTTCCGATTGATTGTACGAGAAAAAATCATTAAATTGAACTACGTAGAAGTAGAAATCATTTTACGAAAATTTTATTCAAATGAAGGTAGTTTATAATATATAATGATAACCTGTTTATAATTTGAAGGCCATTTCATTTTAATAATGTTATTGAACCACTTAATAATTTTTGTGCATTGTCTTACTATCACAATTTCTTTTGTAATTATATCACTTTAAAAACCGGCGAAAGCTCAGTACGTGGGTTCGATCCCCACGTCTGACATTTTTAAACTCTGTATCTTTGGTATATTATGACATATTATATTTATATCACTTCATTTAAGTTCATATGTTAAAGTTTAACCACATCTTTTATACGCCATTTCGGATTTGTGCACGTACATTGAGATAATGAAGAACTTGTCACCACGGCGACGGAGAGGGTGCGCGGGAGTCGGTGGCACTCGCGCGTCGAGCCGGCGCTCACTGCCGGCGCGCGCGGCGGTGCCCGCGGCTCCAAATATAAACGCCAACGCATTATTATTTATTACCACATTTTCGCTTAGATTGTAAAATCAGATAGTCAAGTGTGCCAGACTGGAATGTTTTTTGGCAAAACATCGGGGTTTTGAATCAATGTCATCGGTTTCAAAATGTTTATAAAAAAAGAATTGTATTTTTTTCGACATTTTGAAATAGGTGAGTTAAAAGCGAGCATTGTTTATCTCGATGATTGTGGTGTAATACAATACACTTACATTAGATATGCATTAAAATGAGCTTATGACAAGTTATGATAGAGTTTGTTTATTGGATTAACATCGACACACCTACACACAATAAAATGCTGAATTTTGTGAAAGGATTTTTCATGATTATTTTATAAGTCTGCGAAAAAAATATACAACGAAAAAAGCGTCATGTACGAAAAATTATTATAGCGTCTACATTAGCTTCAATATATTGCTTTTAACGTTATGTTAGTACCTAGTTGGTAGGCTTCTCAAGATTTCATGGTTGTTATCACCTTCGAAGACGCTCGTTTAATCGGTAACCTGGAGCTTGATCATACATATAATATTTGATTGCATAAAGGTGGTGATTTTAATGATAACGTATATGTTTCATTGTGTATAAATATGGAAACATGTATCAATCAGTCCGTTCCGAGACTTTGACCTCCGGACTACACTCGCCCCGACTTAAAATAAAATAATAAATGGATTTTTCTCATAAATGTATCTCTTGTGTATCTAAGTTCGTGTTTTTTAAGTTACCACCTCCGCCTGACATTTACTAAGCATATGTAACCTACACGTATTTAATTCTATTGAAGACAAATGTCAATTACGCAAATACGATGAAAACAGAATCACCTTTTGATCGCCCTTGAGACTCAGGCTTCTCGTGTACCGATATTTCTATGAAAAATGTATCTGACCTGGGTTTACGCGGGATAATTTTCTTCAACTCGACGTCAAAAATGTGCGCCTATTTTGCGTGATGGGTTGTGGGCTCTACTCTTGCCAACCCAACTCTACCGGAAAGCCTAGCAGACCCTTGATGTTGCCGACGACTTCTGGGATCCGAGAGACGAGACCTCGGGGATCCGAGGTGTTGTGATCGGTATTCTGCCACCCCTGAACATTCGAGATTGACGTGGGCAGCTGTCTCTTCCTCTTCCAAGCAGGTTCTCCATATGGGGCTGTCTGTAACACCTATATTAAGGATCACAAGTGTTTGTGACCCTTATTATTTGACCGCGACTTTGAGAAGAATATTCATCCCTTGTTTATAGTATTACGATGTGTTTCCACTTGACAGGGACAACCCAGCACGCAACGTCCAACCTATATCTTTGAAATAATGTATGTGTAAATTGTATCCGACAGAGAAGCGGATAAATATTTACCTACGGTCCTCTCATAATATTATGTGTCATGTCATGGCGTATTAACTATATAACTATTGCACCAGAACAAGATGCATTAAATAGTACACAAATATCTACATAATATTTGTGTACCAATTTATTTATAAATATGTTAGTACTTTATTTTTAAAACATGTTGATTAGCCAATGGTATACTTATATACCTACGCCTCATACATTTTGCCTGCAAGTGCACCCGTAAGGTTGGCTGCGTTGCTTCGTTGAATGATAAAAATGCACAAGTAAATAAATCTATAAATACTTAGCTTTTAAATTTTGCACATGCATGTTGTTTGTCTCATAAATTTCGCGGTTTGACGACTAACAGCTGCCTGCTACCTCGAGCACTCGGGTAAATATTGTGATTAGACTGAAATTGGACACGATCGATCTTTACGGGCCATACCAATTTGACTAACTAACCTTATGTAACTATTTAAAATCTTGTATATCCCTGTATTTTATTTCTTACTTGAGATGGAAAATAAAGAATAGTTGAATAGTTAACGATTAAGTACCTACTGATTATAATATACGTTATAAAGCGGCAGTGGTGATTCACTTTAAGTATTTGAGTCTTAAAAATTGTGATGCGGTGTTCCGAGTTCGAGCCATAATTTGACACCTAACATGATAAGTTCCATGGTTTAATGCCAAACGTTATATAATAATAAGTACTTTAGGATACACAAGCTTACACACTCTGTGTAAAAATACGTGGGTGTTCGTATATTATCTCGAAAACAGCGACTTATTCTTTAATATACGATGATACATAAATAACAAGAGAAAGTGAAGTGAAATAGAACGTTATTGAAAGCCTCTCAAGTGTGAAGTATGTTATTTCATTCATCTCATCTATGATCAATACCTAATATTTATATAAACGACCTATTTTCTTTTTAGAATTCTATTAATACATTCAACTAAAAATAAAACAGTCGACGCTAGTGTCGATTAGAAGCTAAAATTACTAGAATCAATATTTTTCAGCTTGACACAATACAAAATAATGGTTATCAGCTTAGGTAATGATAGACTAATAAAAAATACTTGGTTGGGTCGTAAAATTTAACTGAATCGAAAAAGTACAGTAATACAGGATATTAATTATTCTTTGCCTGTAGTTATGATCATACTGATCATGTAGCTACATTTTTCATTAATAGCTGAGCCGAAAATGCTAATGGTATAATGGTATGGTACATTATACCTATGTGACTAATAACAATTTGATATGTGAACCTTTTTAGTAAACTTCGTAGTTCACATTTGCTTATTTTTTGTGTTTGTTTGGAAGTGAAAGCACGTAAAATTTACGGTTAGGTATACCTTGCTACCAGACACCTTCCCCTTCCACACATACTTACGTGTAAAACCCGCGGCCCTACCGCGAAAAACAAAATTCGTAAATTTCGACGATTTGTGTCTCTCACTCTAATGAAGCCTTCGTTTGAGTGACAGAGAAAAATCCTCGAAATTTCCGAATTTCGATTTTCTCGGTAAGGTGCATTCAGACCAAGCGAACATTCGCTATTCTAACCTCTCACTCTACGAAATTCGATCGTTACACAAAACGTGATTGGTTGATTTCGTAGAGCGGGGGATAGAACAGCGAATTTGGTTTTAATGCACCTTTAGTAGGCCAGAATTGCGAGCGTCGAGCGGCGCGGCCGGCGGGGCGAGCAGTGGGCGTCGAGCGTCCAAAGGATTTCGTCAGCGTGCACTTAGGCAACGCGCATACATTTGTTTACATTTTTTGTTTGATGTGAACGCCCCGCTGCACGCTCCGCTCGAGCGTCTACTCAGCAGTGTTATTCACTAAGGAAACCGCCTTACTAACAGCGCTGTGTCAACGCTGCGGCAGCGTCGAGCATAAAAATGGTATTCACTAATGCACTTTAAACGACACTAGCGCTCGGCGACGAATGCGGCGTGAGCTGGAACTACACTGCGAGAGTTACCGCCTACAGTTCGACGACGAGCTGGTCTGCGTTAGTGAATACCGTTTTTCGCAGCGCTGCGCTCTACGTCGAAGTGAAGGCTGTCTCGTCGTCGAGCTCGTTGACGAACGCAGCGTCAAATGTGTGAATAAGAGAATAGCATAGCTGGCCTTATGGCCAGCCACGACACTGGTCTAAAGCGACCGGCTTAGCGGAAAACGTATGGTGCTCCCTCTCGTACCCATATCGGCATCCCGCTCCAACTCATGGATTCGCTCGCCGCTGGTCGCCTTAGACCAATGCCGTGGCCGGGCCTTTAGTGGCCATTAGGCAAGCCATGAATTGGAACCCGTTATTAAAGAAGCTCACCTATATTACTAAATTTGCTTAAAGGGGATTGGGTATTTTTGTATGGACTAGTGGCGTCATTTTTTTTTTCAGCGGCCATCGTTTATGTTACTACTATTTTGTAGTGCTACCTTAGACTAGCTTATTTACAAAATAAGTTTTTCCTTAAGTAATATCGGAGCCAAGATATGGCCCTTCAAACAATGTTATTGGACCAGTGAATATACCTAACTAAAACAGGTTTAAGAGACAGCTTAGATGACTACATGCTTATTTAACTCGATAATACTACTAACAAAGATACAAGGATATTGCCCTTAAAGTATAATAGTTAATTTAACCGACTTAAAAAAGAAGATCTTAGGTATATGAAAATGCAACTGTATTTTCTTATGCGATTTCTATGCTGTCTGTTTAGTGAACATTAAAAATGTTGCAAAATGGTTTCAATAGACGGTTCACCCTCTGACTACACCATAAGGAAACACAGGTGTGATGCACACATGCAAAATGTTTTGACATATTTCCAAGTAGGAAATGTACCTAATTAGATTAGTTTTTAGATTGGAATTGTTACTAATGCTTTCTTATATACCTATACAACACAACATATGTGACATTATTTGGGATAAGGGGCCTTATTGTCGATGGTTCTTACGTTCGGTGACTTCGTATTTGTATACAAACATGGCTCATAAGGTCATAACGCCGCAAGCGCCAATGACAATAACGTCCCTTTTCCCAGATAACGTCATTTGTAATTTTTAGTATTACGTTGAATTACTTTTTTACACATTTTCTGGCTCGTCGTAAACTTCATTCTCAATATTATCTTGGCGAATCACTCTCTCTAAAAACTGTGCCGGGGGATCAAGATGTTCTTGATCCCCCGGCAAGAACCATATGATTGACATTACATGTGAGCAACAGGCTAAGGTCCTCTTCCCAACAACACATGAACAATAATGTCCTAATATTGCCCCTGGGCCTTGTAATCCATCATCTACAGCAACATAAACAAAATACTATCTTCTGTTGGAGTGCCGCGATTGTATTCCGCCTCTTAAAAGCCACGGATCGATGCAATCGGGATTTTGGTCGCAGAAATCTTGCAAATGTTATTAGGTACCTACCCGAAAACATACGATTCGCTTGTCTACATTTATTTATATACCTGAAAAAACACGCATAAAGTGTAAAAATATGAATACTTTTATTTGTTGTTTAAAATTCGACATAAAACCTTTGACATAATTACGTTCAATAGAACGTTCATCGACATCCGTCATAAAATCGCCGTGTTAAAGAAAAAAGGAACTATCTCTAAATAATTATTGACCGAAAAATAACCTTATGTCCAAGGTTGTTACATTATGAATTAAGGTTAGGTTTTACGTGGCATACACAATAGTAGTTTTAACTCATTCCGATGCATTTCAAAAATAAATGTGAGTCTGTACTATAAAACTTTAAAGTATGATATCTCGGCTCCGATATAATTTAGCTATATGCACTCCATAATAAAAATAGTTTATTTTAAATTGCTCTTTTCAAATTTACCTTTTTCATGAGTGGCCGCCAAAATTTAAAAACGACGCCAACTTTACCCAAACCCCTTTCTACACGCATTTAAAAATATCGAAATATGAATATTTCGATATTTTTATATTATTCCGATATTATTTCGATATGTTGACGAAATGAAGTAGGTGGTAACACCTAAAATTGACAAAAAGCTGATTATTTTTGCAATCATTTATACAAGTGTTATTTTAATTATGTCTCTCATTAAATATATTTCAGGACATCTAAAACACTGAAATGCCGCCTCGAATACTAATTTGTTCGTGTGGCATCGTTCCAAAATATCAGTGTGTACTCTTGATGATTAGGTAAAAATAAAAAAATGACACATTTGACTAATGATTCCTAATGAAATGTGTCAGCATATTTGTGATCATTTCGTGGGTATACCTTACATGCCTACATTATATATCACATATAGTTAAGCGTTTTTTGTAATCACACTTAAATCCAAAACATAACAACATTCTAAAGTTTGAATATTAAAATACAGACTTTTTTATTTATTACCTGCTATATAAATCTTTTAAATCTCATATTTATTTGTTTATCCGCAATGAACTATTTGACGCAATCTGTTCTGCATCTCGCTATTTAAATATTATCTCTAGATGAGAATCATTAGAAATACTAGCGCTCGCTTTTATTATTTTAGTTATTTTTCAGTGTTGGACAAACGTCCGCCATTTTGAAAACATAACCCTGTTCCTTACAGTAGAGACTTCCTTATCTTAGGAATGATGATAACTTATTTTACAAGATATTTTTTACTAATCAACAAGTATGTATTTTGAAGATTGCAACTCCTAATAGGCTACTTGACTCATATCAAATTTAGTGCAAAAAATTATTATTTTTAGTAGTATTTATTGAAAAGATCAATATTTTTCGATTACGGTGTATTAAAAGTGTTTGATGGGTACATATTTTTTATTGAAAAATTAGTTTAATTTTTTTTTAATTTCGTACTCTGAAAACGGTGTCCATGATATGACGTCATAGGATCTTAAACTAACTTCATGTCGAATCTAAAAGTATTAATAGACGTTCGAATATGGTCCACTCCGCACCGCGAACTTGGTCCGCTCCGTAAGTGCGGTCGACTCGCCACACCATCGCACCGTTCAAAAACGGTCCAGTGCTTTTCGTGCTACTAGACAGTGATCACGTCGATATGCCTCCGATTTTATCCAAAAAAGCTAAAATCGCGTTAGTTGTGGCAACCATCGTCGCTACAACACCAATTAATAGACAGAAAAAAAATAAATGAATGGCCAAAATTGTATTTAAAAGGCAGAGAGTCATATAGTTATATGCGACTTATTAGAGACCTCGATGACGAAGATTTTCGTACATACATATTTTCGCATGAATTCTGATGCATTTGCTGAATTGCTTGGAAAATTTTCGAATTTTTTGTTTACTTTTAATTAATTACCTACAAATAAAGCGCGGAACGGTGCGGTGGCGCCGTCCACACGAGCGAACTTGGTACGGACCGCAACAAATCCTGTGGGAAAACCATCGAACCGACCGCACCGTCAATAATAATAATAATGTCAGCGGACCGCTGAACTGAAGCTGAACACACCATCGAATTTGGTAAAGGAGCGGACCAAGTTCGCGGTGCGGTGCGGACCATATTCGAACGTCTGTTAATACTTAAATGTTTGTTTTCGGTTTGAGTGACGTCACACCACAGATAATCTAAGCATTAACATGGCTAGTATCGTTTTCGCGCGGTAACGAAAGTTTAAATTTTAAGTTATAATTTTGCGGTTTTCTAGGTCGTGAAAAAATATATTTATATTTTTTTCCTGTTAATCAGACAATGATTAATAATATAAGACAAACTTTAGAAATGGGTCAAGTAGCCTATTACTTATACATACCGTGATGGTGAATTTGTGGCCCATAAACGATTTAGAATTTTTGATATTGAAATTCGATGTATTGAGTGCATAATATGAAATACATTGTGCTAGTATTACTAAATACTACTAACAAAGCCCCTGGGATTGATGGCCTACCTGCGGTATTGTGGAAATACGGTGGAGGTATTGTTCAATCCAAGCTGTATGAGTTCTTGCGTGCAATCTGGGACACTGGAAGGCAGCCGCAAGAGTGGAACATGGGAGTCATCTGCCCTGTCCATAAGAAAGGGAACAAGAGAAAATGCTCAAATTACCGTGGAATAGCATTGCTACCTACTGCGTACAAGATCTTATCCTACATACTGCTTAGGCGACTAGAACCGTACGCAGAAAAAATCCTCAGTGACTATCAGTGTGGGTTCCGGCCAAATCGCAGTACCATTGATCAGATATTTCTTCTCAGGCAGCTAATGGAGAAACGGTGGGAGTACGCACAAAGCATCCACGTTTTATTCGTAGATTTCGCCAAGGCTTACGACAGTATAGATCGCGACGCCCTCTACCACATATTAAGAAACTTCGAGATACCATGTCAGCTTGTCAGGCTAATCGAAACTGCCACAAGGAACAGTTGTATGAGAGTGCGGGTGGGAGGTGATCTAACAGAAGCATTTGTCGTCGCTACGGGATTGAAGCAGGGTGATGCGCTGTCGCCGATGCTTTTTAATTTAGTTCTAGAACACGTCCTGAGAAGAGTCTTAGCTTTAGAAGTGGGACCCGAACTAAATGGAAAGCATACGGTGATAGGATATGCGGATGACCTGGCACTATTAGGCAAAACTAGCTCCGAGGTTGTTAAGTCAACTGAGATCCTCGAGGAAGAAGCGAAGAAAGTAGGCCTAAATATAAACCACTACAAGACCCAATATCTCCACATGAGGCGCTATAAACGCACACGCGCAGCACCAGCGGATCTACATGTTGGCGATATCGTATTTAAGGGGGTAGATAGGTTCAAATATTTAGGCTACACTGTAACGGATACCAACACCAGGATCGAAGAAATAGATGCCCGTGTGCATAACGCGTTACGATGCAGCGCTGCTCTGCATAAGGTATTAACGTCCAGACTTCTCAGTAGACGCACTAAGATCCGCATTTATAAGACCCTGATACGCCCAATTTTAACATACGGATGTGAGGTCTGGACGTTGACACGGAGGAAAACCAGCTCTTAGTGGCGGAACGAAAAATCCTCAGGAAAATCCTTGGCCCAACCCAAAGATCCGATGGCAGTTGGAGGGTCCGCAAAAATGCCGAAATTGAAGAACTTGTCGCTGAACCGAATATCATCGGTAATACCAAAGCTCATCGGCTGCGATGGCTTGGCCACCTCGAACGAATGGGAGATAACCGTGCCGTCAAAAGAGCCTACGAGGGTAAACCAGAAGGTAGACGTCCGGTCGGCCGCCCCAGATATCGTTGGGCGGATGCTGTGAGGGCTGATTTTAAACGGTCTCGGCATTGACCAGTGGCAAAATGTCGCTCAAGACCGTGATCAGTGGCGTTCTCTCGTATTGGAGGCCAAGACACACTTTGGGTCGCTGCGCCAGAGGAGTAGTAGTAGTAGTATTACAAAAAAAAACATTATATGTATTCAATAAAATTTGCCAACATCATAAGATAATAAAGTATCTACTGTACAGAACAGGGATATGTTTTTGAAATGATGGGCGTTTGTCCGATCTTTGGTTATTTTCTCCTTAATATAATAACAAACTTTGAATCAGTGGTTGATAATGATGACGGCTGAACTTCGTACTTCTGTTTCGTGCTCACGATCTACAGAAAATTATGGTCAGTGCTACGACAATGCTTGCTCTACTTCCCAGACTTACATTCTATGTGCTACCTAGGTAGTTGGAAAACTTAGTTAAGTTTATGTCGATTAATAAAAAATTATGTTTTTTTTAAATATTATTTTGAACAGATTATTCATAAAATAATAATTTTCATATTATTTTGAATAAAGTTTATACATAGTGTATTTTTGACATTACCTCAAATGGCCAGTAAAGTGAAGGCCCTACTATAAACACAACAATTTATTGACTGACATAAGGATATTTTTTCCGTACAAAATAATTCACTATTCAATGTATTACGACATGATTATAACATTATTAGTCACAGGTCACAGGTGTCAATAGCAAGTCGATTTTTCTTTGTGTCCGCATTGCATTAAAAAAAATACGTTTGATAAAGACTAACTTAAAAACCTAGTAATATCAGTTAGCTTTCAATAGGTATCTTCCTTGAAGTAATTATATGTCTACATATACAACATATTCTTACAACTTATAGTTATAGTCATGCAATGGTCGTTAAATATTTTGGTACATCTTTAGCTTTTGATGGGTCGTGCCCCACTAAAGGTAAGCCCCTGGAGGTTTACCCTTGAATCACCGCCGTATGTTCAATTGAATATCACCTCATTGACAACGCTTCATATATTATTATTTCATTGACATGTCAGTCCATCAATAAATCAGATATGTGTTTAAAGAAGCATCGTGGTGTTTCTGCTGGTGCTCAATTAATATACAATAACACCTCTAGAGTTGCGTCCATACGCTACTGTAGCTAGTTTACTTATAATCAGACGTCCTATTTGATTTCCATTGATACCATAAGAAACCAAAGGCATCATATACTATTTATCCTTCACATCACACATCATTAGCCTATCTTAGTCCACTGCTGGATATAGGCCTCACCTAATATACACCGTGTTTTTATTGATTTCCGTTAAATTGGACGGGTTACTTGGGACATTAATAGAAGTTGCCTGGTATATCGAATTTTGTTAATTCCGCAATTTTTTTTTTTTTTTCGTTTTCATACATAATAATTGTAATGGCAAGTGTGAGAGAACCTTAAGAATAAGATCTCAGGCGACTGACGGCACATGTAAAAATAAGTAACATTAGGATGTAATAAAGGTTGCAATACACTTGTTCAGACAATAAGCTTATTTTTTGAATAACTCAATAACAGTAAGAGTTAAGACACTAGTTTTTTAGAGAAATAGATTATTTTCTTCCCTTTAATTTAACGGAAATCAATAAAAACACGGTGTAGGAATATACGTATAGTCCTCCTCATCGAGTTTGATGACGGCGACCATAGTTATTAAGGATTTCTCCTTTCATGAGGTCTGATGTGGCTGGCCAGGACAAACTTAGTCTTAAAAACTCTTTCACACTCATGGCAATACAACTGACCAGCTCTAGGCCTCTCCTCACCTATGCATATGAACGCATTAGAAGGTAATGCCCATAATCATGCCCATGGGCAAACGAATGCCAAGATTGAAACGTCGATTACTAGTGCCTGTCAGCGAAAAGTGTCCACCCTACTGCCAACACGCACTTGGCCGTGATTTTTCGAAAGTGTTTATTATCAAAACTCTCTCGTCCTGTAATAGGGGCATATTCCCTTTTAGGGACACCCAATTAGCATGACATCAAAAAACCTTGATTGCAGTCAGTTTCATAACGACAATGAATCTTTAGGAATTTAAGCTTGATCGGTGCGGAGTTTTTATATTATAATATTACTTAGAGTTTATAAAATTAACACCAAAACCGAGTTTAAGTGTGATTAGTGCTTAATTCGTCCATCGTGCTTAAGGTGAACTGATGACCTGGTGAAGGTCGCAGGAGACCGCTGGATGCACCAGGACCGGTCATTGTGGCAATCTTTTAGGGAGGCCTATGTTCAGCAGTGGACGTCTTTCGGCTGATATGATAATGATAATGATTGGTGCTTAATTCCCGTTACAAGCCTGACTACTTCACGCTAATCGGGTGTCCCTAAAATTTAAAAAATGTTATGTCGAAGAGAACTGGCTTTTTGCGATCAAAAGAACTACGATATACAAAATGGCTTACAATTTCCGAGAACCTCATAGCATGAACCCCACGCCTCGTGTTGGTCGTTTGCATGCATGAATGTGGCCTAATTCATGTAAAACCGATTAATTAACAACAAACGCGTGAAATGCTTTTGCATTGCAAACTGTAGTTTACATGGATAACGAATCGATAATATGATGTAGGCCTGTGTGAATGTAAGCCTGTAAAGTGTATGCCAATCGTCAGTAAAATGTAACAAAAATGTAAACAAACCTAAAATCTTGCATTATTCCATAACCACGCATTTTTAGAGGATAATCTTTGTTTTATTACGAATTTTAATTCATAAACCTTGAGTTCACATACATTTTTAGTTAAAATTATTGATATTTATAAACACCAAGTGACATAAAAAAGGTTACTTACATCAATACAGGGTGTTTAGCACATCGATTGAAATAAATACGGAAGCTATCATTTGTCAACACAAAAAACAATGTACACGAGTTTTTTTTTTACTAAGAAAGGCCTAAAATCTGAGTGCGTTTCTAATGCAAAGCCTACAAATTAAATTACCTATTTTTTGTTCTGCTTTTATAAATTTATCGACGTACCAAACACCCTCTAGTGCGTACTTATAGTATATGTACGTTGCAATATGTATATAAATAAATAAATAAACTTTCAGATAATATTCGCAGGGTTCGAATCCCGGCGAGGGCATTCTTTGTGTATTTATTTATCACAAATGTTTGTTCCTTGGTCATGGCTGTCTATGTATTTAAGTATCTATATGTATCTATCTATTATATATATCGTCGCCGGGTACCCACATCACAAGCCTTAATTGAGCTTACCGTGGGACTAGGTCGATTTGTGTAAGATGCCCCAAGATATTTATTTATTATATTAACAGATATTTATTTCTTATCCTTCTTTTACACTTTTTTCTTTTCTTAAAATGGATTGCCACTACCGTTCACTACAACGACAGACTACCAAATGTGTCTGTCGACCCAGCGTAGCCGTCTTTTATTTTCCCCTAATCGATCGCCTACCCACTTTTAAGAATTTATTATTGCTAATAATCAAAGAAATTCTACAATATTTAAGATAAATCCTGCTAAGTGTGTCTAACTATACCGTTTTGATCCAGTTAACAGGAAACAACCTTTAACGTTACCATAACCCTAGGTAATTCCAGTTGAACATCATCCAAATAAACACCTACGTACCTCCTGTGAGGTCCAAATTTATTCCCACACTGTTTGCACAAAAGAGACGCGTAGGTGTTGCCTTTCTTCGTATTTTCCGAAGATTAACTCCGATAGAATTCGCATCATAATATATACGACAGACACTGATAAGATAATAGATGATTTCCTATACATCGTATAAGTTCAGTTAATGACCCATATCACCTTTTTCATTTGTTTTCTAATGATTGTCATACGTGACCCTTTTTAGTACAACGTCCCACTTTGTCGATTACCACAAGAGATCATTAAATCCTTAAAAATTATATGGCATAACACATTTACCCACGAGAATGGAACTGAAATAGATACAGTAATCGAGTAGTCATTCTGTATCATACATGTTTTATGATAGGAGTAAATAAAACCGGCCAAGAGCATGTTGGGCCATGCTCAGTGTAGGGTTCAGTAGTTATTCAAAAACGGCTGGGTCGATTATGTTCGAAATAGTTTAATTTTAAAGTTTTTAGTATACCACTTTGTTGGCATAATTAACAGTTACACACAGAATTAGATTTGGATAGAAGAAACAAGTACATTCGTTTGTATGGCGGCCGAGCGTGTCAGATTTTGTACGGAAGTTGTTACTTGCCTAAGATTTTAAATATGTCTCAGGCCCTTGAGTATTCATATTTTTTTGTGTTATTGCAATTAATATTACTTAAGGAGGCATTATTAATGTTTTTGTTCACTTCAACTTACAAAATTTGACGCCCGAAAGCTGCAAGCTGCGATTAAAGACGGACAACTCAGTAGATTTTACTGAGTTCATTTGACACGCTAAGTAGATACGTTTGCTTGATCTATGGTGTATATGACATCTGTACCTGTACCAAATTGCAAAGACCACTGAGCTATGCTGCGGACAGACGGACATGGCGAAACTATAAGGGTTTCGTTTTTGCCATTTTGGCTACGGCTACCCTAAAAAGTATGATCATTCAAACAGACAGTACCCAGTACACAATCTAGTAGGTTGTTAATCTGTGTCTTATTCCTAGGGCGGTGCCGTTATCGTTTTCACTACGAGATTGAATAATGATGGACACAATAATATTTCCCGAGCAACTATATTGTGGGAACGCGAAGTTATTTATGATCCAATCGCAGAAGAATGAGCGTGGCGAATCTACGCTGTTATGCAACTGTTCGCGATTGATGTATGGGGTTGTCCACCGACGCCGACAAATCGATATACAACGGAGTTACATGCAAGCTTCGTGGGTTATGACAAAGTGACGGTGAAATTGAGTTGGTGGCATATACATGGCAGAGATAAATTAATAATAAAGACTGACGTGAGTTAATCAACATTTTATTCATTTCATTAAACTGTTACAAATCGTGAGAGTTATTTTAATTTTAAGTATGACTGTAAAATACGTAGACTCTTACGACACCCACGGGACGACTTCGGGTGGTGACAAACATAATCGTAAGTAAAGTTACTTACTGCCGTTACCTCGCGGTCTAATACGTAAGTTGTTGCTTTATGGATTACTGTTGTAATATATAAACCTGCGACCTCTAAAAAAAGCACAGGCCTGTTTTAGCTGCAACGCAGGTTTTGTCAAATCCCAGAAAAGTATTCATGAGGGACAGGCTTGTCATACTATAAAGATATTTTTTACAAAAGAAAATCACTTACCTATACATTTTAATAATATATTAATAATTATAAATGTTTCCCAAGCAAAATGTTTAACAATATTTAATGCCGTTTCATTTTCTTAAGTGCTTCTAAAATAGCACTTGTCAACATATGAATTTTAAAAATTACTAATTATTTCATGAACACGTTATTGAAAACCACCCATCGCATCTGTGGTTGGTACTACTCGTAAGATATTCACCCGAGGCCAGAGGTAAACTCTACTTTTCATTTGTACTATGTAGATATTAAAGCTTAATTCACACATGTACTTACCAATGAGGGTTTTTGATACTTTTTCTGCCGCTATGGGGAGGTGAGATGGCAGCACTGAGCCGACCGTATAACGAACTGTCAAAATAAATACGCGCATTTATTTTTCAACATATTTATAGGTTTATTTATTCTGAAAACCATTACTTTAGTCATATTGTTACCTAAAATAAATAAATAAAATAGTTCCAAGTCAATTCTCATGAAATTAACAAAGTTATAGTAATTATTTTGAATACCAGTCACTTTGAGCGCCTGTTTTAGAGTTCAATCTTCAGTTCGACGACCATGTATTAGTCGT
>JALPQI010016636.1:0-30321 GCA_025490895.1 Thaumatotibia leucotreta
ACTAGAAAATAGCGTACGTTCTCTTGATTAAGCGGTTATTCCCCTTCCTAAACTTATTGATTATTTGTTGGAATCCCCCGAAAATGTTAAAAATCCTGACGAACATCTTGAACGACGACCTTTTTTTACTTTTCGGGGATTCCCACAAAATAATGTATAAGTTTATGTAGGAGAATAACCGCCCGATAAGGGGAATCACCGTGCGCTATTCTTTTGTCTAAATTTCTGTTTGTTTTCTTTGTTTGTAGGCAACTTGTGGGTTGCCACATATGTATAAAATTTAATAACTACTGCTGACATAATCACCATCTTGACCCGCCCCTCCCCCTTTGTCAGCAAAAGTAAGTAAAGCAGAGACCCCCCCCCACCCCCCAACAGTGCTTACGTAATAATTGAATGACCCCTATCTAGTTTTCAAACACCCAACTACGTTTTGGTTATGTACGATACATCGTACACCATGCATTTAAGGGTTAAGGTAAGTACTTATAATGATCTTGAATCTTGGTATCTGAATACAAAATTGTATGTATTATAAGATTTATAAGTTTCATTTTCTATATCAATATTAGGTGTACAACGAAAAAATGCAGAAGTTTACTAACATGTCTTGCTGATGCCTAAACCACTCGGCCACTTTAGCTTCGCAGACACCGTTCGAATTTCTCGGGTACATGCAATCTGTTATAATTATAATGCTGGGCGCCTTTGACCATACTCTAAGAGGCAAGCAATACGTACTAGCCGCCTCCTATCCGAATCCCTTTCGGCATTCCGGTATAGCGTGAGAGATATGATGCTATCATCTATAAACTACTACCCAAAACAATATTTAACAAAACAATTGAAGTTGTTCCACAAAATAAAACGTTTTCAAGTCCATTTTAATATTGATTAGTTAGAAAAGTAATGAAATTCTACCTTGAATTGTTTTTTTCTCTCCTTATCCGCCTCTTCCAGGTCAGCAGTGGTCTTCTTGATGAGTTTCTTCAGATCCTCAATCTCAAACGTGTGAGGGTTATTGTGGTCCAAGTGCTCGTTGGTCGGCACTTTCCCCACATCAGTGTCCAGGTGATTCGTCAATTCGTATTGCTGTCGAGATTGATGTTCGTAACAGTACATGAGACATCTAATGTATCACCAATTCGCATAATCCATTAACTTTGTTAACGCTTTGTGAAATAATCACTTTAGAATTATTACTATTATTAGATATCGACAGAAAGACAGAAAATCAATATAATTTTAATGCACAATCACTAGCCAAAAGGTCGATACTATCCCCACATCGTGTCTAGATGATTCGTCAATTCGTATTGCTGTAGAGATTGACGTTCGTTATAGTACATGAGACCTAAAATATCATCAATTCGCATAATCCATTAACATTGTTAACGCTTTGTCAAATAGGCACTTTAGCATTATAAGTTATCGACAAAAAAAGAGAGAAAATCAATATAACTTTAATGTACATTTCTGACATTGCTTGTGCCGAAATAAACACTCACCTTAGTAGCTAAATGGCGGAGCCTTTCCAGTTCCCGCCTCTTGATCTCGTCCAGCTTGGTCCTCACATTGTGATTCACAAAGTCCAGCTGCTCAGCTATCTTGCCCGACTGTATCGCAAAATTTTACTATTATAATTTGGTCGTGTTCAGTTAAATATCTCAGCAATGTACGCGTCTTCGAGAAATCTAATGTTCTTTCAGTCACACAGACCGTGTGTATAAGTAACTAAATACACAGAAAAAATCATGACATTTAAGGATGTAACCCTTCGGCAATTCGCTACCCCAATATTACACGGTTCTATGTTACATTTTCGAGGTAATTGAATTTGGACTAAGTGTCAATATGACAATGTTCAAATTTCAAGTTGATGAAAGTGCAACATAGAACCTTATAATATTGGGGCGGCGAATTAGCGATATATTAGCGTAAACGTTTTTGTAAACATGGGTTTTCTGTGGTGATCTGTGGCTCTAGTCAAAAAGGGTACAACTTTCGGGGCTTGTGAAAAAGGGTACCTATAAATAGGTAAGTTTAAAACAAGTGAATTACGAAATCACCCCATATAATATGCATTAAGAAAAAGAAATAGCCGATTACGTCAATTTGTATTAAACAAATCTTGATGAAAAACGGATGTTTACTAATTAGACTCACACCGCTGAGCTACTATGGTACGTACCCAATACGTAAATATAAACTAAAACGCGTTAGTAACGCCTACGTGTCAAACAATGAAACAAATGACTTAATGTACCTACATGCGTCTTAGTTTAATCATTTTCTATTCGATTCAGTACGCTCGACTGCAAAACTGTAGTACGATATGGGTATGTTGTATGTTTCTGTCACTCCGCCGATGGCGTAATAAGTGAGACAAAGGCAAGTAGCTCGAAATTTATAATTTTCAATATTCATGCCCTCTGTATGGTCCTAAATGGACGCTTGTGAATACGCACGAAAACATTAATATCCATGTTTAACCCTTCAATGCATAGTGATGTATCATGTATTCTTGACTCTATTGACAGCAACTCAGAATTCAAATTTGAATAAATCTTTGTCAAGGTCATGCATTTAAGGGTTAAAGCTTATTATGATCGTGATTAACACACAATATTATTATCTGATATAATATAGATGCGATTACTATCTAAAACTGCGCGTAAACTGACCTTTTCAACGCCTTCCCTCTCGCATCAAATTGTGACATACAAGCCAGTATCTCTACTAATGAACAACGAAAATAAACCTTATCTGTCAGCAAGACAGTTACTTTGACACCATACCCGATGACCACTTTAGTGGCTGCTGGCGTGGTAGGCAGGACAACACACGGCCACTTTAGTGGTTCATGGCGTTGAAAAGGTTAATATGAGGATCCCGCAGAGTCCCTAAAAGATGGTCTTCAAGTATTTATCCTTAAAACTGAATGGATTAAACAAACTACAGAAAGTACTTGCCTTTTTATTATACGTTATTAGAAGAACCTTTTCAAACCATCTTAGTTGAAACAATTTAGCTCTTTTGAAATTGTTAAGGACACTTTTGCTTTAATCCCAGACGCGTTACCTACTTTCCACATAGACTCTAGTGTTGTTTCAAAATAAAATAATAGTTTACTTATTTATAATATAAATTCACTGTGCACTTACTCTCACATCCTCTTGATCTGCCTTTTCCAAGCGCTCCCTGAAATCGGGATCACTCTCTAGAGCCTGTACAACCTCCTTCAAGTAGCGGTGGTATTCCATATATTCTTCCTGTTAAAAAAACACATCTATTGTAAAATTTGGTTACTCAGTGAGCCAAGATGTTAATCGCTAACGCTGAGTAGCATATCATAGCTATCACTCCCTGACGCTTTTTCTTATTAGTGCGACAAAAACAGTTGAATTTCATTTGTGACTGAGCGTTAGTCATTGGCATCTTGCTTGGCTAGGCACTCAGGCACAAAGGAACTTAAGCTACATCCTATCGCTACATTTGTATGTTTGTTTAATTGGGGGGTGGTTATCATTTGGGGCCGGGTGACAAAAACTTGGTTCACTTACCCAATTCAAACTTAGCTGATTATGTAAATTACCCAACAGTATGATATAATTAGAAAAATATAATACTATAGAAGATACTTACCTCATCAACCTATAATGAAATAAATATTACAAAAAACCCTTTTCCTTTTAATCATGCTCCTTCATTCTCCCAGAAGGTGTAACAAGGACATTAATATACAGTAGGTACTAAAATGTATAAAAGAATAGTTGATATTCTATAACATTAAAGGAATGTTAGACAACCATAAATTATAGTAATGTTATAGGGATAAATTATGCACATATTGTTCTTACCAGATCATCTTTAATTTCACTGTCTTTTTCATCAGACTTGTCAGGAGTGACGGGTGGAGCATAAGAACAGTGGAGTATTACTGTTACACACAAAAGACTTAGAAATAATCTCATTGTGGTGTATTCTACTGTCTGAAACAAGATAACATTATGTAATAACATAAACATAGGCATAAGTGTGCCTTTCTAACAATGCTTTGTTATGTAGATGTGTTTCGTATCTGTCTATAATATCTACAAAGCTGGGTTTGCTATCTGTAATATTTGGCAACCACAATCTACTAATGTGATTTAGTTTATAATCTAATATGAATGAATGGCCAAGTGTCAGATCTATACAGTAACTGTCAAAAAGTGAGCAGCCAAACCTAAATTCTCATTGGTTGATCGTGGTGACACAGAGTGTATGTTGCGGGCGATCCAAGCCCTTGGTCCCCAGATGCCCTCTTATACTAGATCAAATCTGGAAAACGTAGATGAATGGCAAACCTACATACAGAGAGAGAGAGTGGAGAAGCAGAGAAGTAAATCTCTGAGAAGTCTTTGTGAGAATATGATTGGTAGATATAAAACATGTCCACATAGAATAGCTCCAGATGTAAATGCAACATACAGTTGTGTGCAAAATAATAGCAGCAGTCAAAAAATAGCAGTCAATAAGAAAATTAAAACTTGGAGGTCCTGTATGACCATCTTCCTCGCAGAGTGTACAAATTTTCGATTATTCCGATTTTTTATTGAAGTAATTGGTGTGTTTGCTTCACTGAAGCCCTGGTCATAGCAAAATTAAGAAACAAACTAAGTTATCGGTGAAACTTCAACAAAAAATCGAAATAATCGAAAATTTGTACACTCTGCGAGGAAGATGGTCATACAGGAAAAAATATATATTTCTGGATGAGATGGGTGTATATGTAAAGCTTTAGTTGACAACAATAGACAAGATATGAAACTACAATAATTGCACACAATTGTGTATTTTCCATTAGGTATTTCAGTTTTGAACACCATTCCTGCTAGGGGGTAAAAAAGCTGGTTTTCATAACCACATTTGTCTTACTTTTAATATTACTTCAGTAAAGTTTGCAGTTCGTTTTGAATGAATATTATGTTATGTACCTGAGTAACAAAAGAAAGTCACAAAATAATTCGTCCAAGTTTTCATTTTCTTATTGACTGCTATTTTTTGACTGCTGCTATTATTTTGCACACAACTGTACATGTATGTAACCAGCAACCAAAATTTAACCAGCACTTAGGAAACACTACCAGAATCAATCTAATACAGAGAGAATTAAACGTTTAAGTTTATTTATTTCCATTAAAGTGGAATGGATACTTTAACACATTGATGGAACACTGACATTATAATGAATCAAAATTATAATTATTGGTTACTAATAAAATAAATAACGTGTGTAAATACAAAATGCCAATTGGTTTCTCGCATAATACAAATGCAATAAGTTACTAGATGTAGATGTACTGTAGATAGCTCATTAGTCGATAAAATTCCAATCAGTAGGTATAGGTATATGGATACTTTATGAAAATAGAGTATTTTGATTTTATAATTATATACGTGTATACCAGCAAAGCCAAGACAAATAAACAGTAATAGTAATAACCTGCGGTCCTGTCTTGCTTGAGGTTTTGAAACAAGTTATAAAGAAAAAAAAAATATTACGTTTTGTTTGACTTACCTAATTCACAAATAAAGTATAATTTCCGAAAAACGTGATTAGTAATGCAGGTATAATTTTTACCCTATCGTAACAATATGGTACGTTTGCAACCAAAAGGGTTAAGGAAACAAATTATGTCGCAGCCGCAAAATGTTACTCATGTTATTCCATTTCGCGAGTAAAATAAATTTAATTATTGACGTGTCTTCAAACAGCTGCCACAGGTAAACTACGATTAAGAATATTATGACAAGACAAAGCGGGTTATATAAAAGCGTTAATAGACGTTCGAACATGGTCCACTCCGCACCGCGAACTTGGTCCGCTCCGTACCAAATTCGATGGTGTGTTCAGCGGTCCGCCGACATTATTATTATTATTGACGGTGCGGTCGGTTCGATGGTTTTCCCACAGGATTTGGTGCGGTCCGCACCAAGTTCGCTCGTGTGGACGGCGCCACCGCACCGTACAACGCTTACTTGTAGGTAATTAATTAAAAGTAAACAAACAATTCGTAAATTTTCGGGTATTTATTAAATTTATAGACATAACAGTGTCTCATAAATAATAATGTGCCAAAATGTAATTATTATTATCTATTTATTTATTTTTTTTCAAATATTAGTATGGATAATAATGTTATTTTCTGTTTATGTATGTAATAATAATGTTGTTAACAATGTGACATGTAAAATTCGAGGTCTCTAATAAGTCGCATATGACTATATGACTCTCTGTCTTTTAAATAAAATTTTGCCCATTCTTTTCTTTTTTTTTCTCCTTATTAATTGGTGTTGTAGCGACGATGGTTGCCACAACTAACGCGATTTTAGCTTTTTTGGATAAAATCGGAGGCATATCGACGTGATCACTGTCTGGTAGCACGAAATGCACTGGACCGTTTTTGAACGGTGCGATGGTGTGGCGAGTCGAGCGCACGTACGGACCGGACCAAGTTCGCGGTGCGGAGAGGACCATATTCGAACGTCTATTAACGCTTTTAAGATGAGAACAGACATATTGTGGTCCTCCAATTGTGACAACCTAAGTACCAAAAATAATAAAATGTATGTAGAAAAGATGAATGAAGGCAAAGAGATTAAAAAAAAAACTTAATTCCTTCACGAAACGATCGGGTCGACGCAGCGTGGGAAGCTGGGAAGGCACCTAGCACGTAGTGTCTTCTTAGTAGTCGGTGCACCTGACTATATAGGGTGAAATTTAATGGCTGTCTATGTATTTATGTGTATCCATCTATTAAATAATTTTATCGTCACTTGGTACCCATGTCGCAAGCCTTAGATGTCGATTAGCGTTAGATGTTTCAAGTTATTTATTTATTTATTATTTTATTCCTGCGTGTGAGCCTAGATCTTCATTATCAAGCATAACTAAATAGCTTATGCCTAGTATGACTGGCAAAAATCTAGTCGCAATATTAGGCCTGCATTTTTGTTGCTAAAATTATGCCTCACTGATAGCTCAAAATTTACGCTTACCGATGTTTCGCTGATAGCCTTCTCCTTCTGAGTTGCTTGTGTTGCCTGCCGCAAAAGAGACGAATGCACGGCACGTATCTTGAGTGTAGTGAATATGTGGCTTTAAATTTATCAACTTCATGCTTGCTTAATCTGTGCTTATTTTTGTCTTGTCAATTTTGACACCACAAGTAAATAGAATAGGAAGGGGTCAGGGGCGGGGAAAGTAGAGAAGTGGAAAATAAATCAATAATTGGTAACTCGAGAATATTTATTCGAAATTATTAAAATTATTTTTAAAGACACGTAACGCCACCTCACATTGAGTACCTGAAAGTAAATATTACTGTCGACATATTATCGATATTTTGAATTCCCGTGAACAAGTATTATTATAACTATGTTTTCTTTCCAGCATTCGTGTGCATAACAATGAACAGGGACAAAAGGGAACCCGAATATCCTGCCGAACTGGAATCTCAGTTTATATTAAGGCTACCGCCGGAACCTGCCAAAGTCCTAAGTGAAGTCTTGAAAACGGGAGAGAATCTCAAAAACCGTTTAACTATACAAATTGAGAACGATATGCGAAACGGCGAAGTAAGATTTGACCACTGGCTTATGCACGCTAAAATAGTGGATCTACCCACTATTGTAGAGGCCCTCAAAACTATAGACAACAAAAGTTTTTACAAGACTGCAGACATTGCCCAAATGATGATCTGCAAAGATGAGCCAGATCAACCATCCACAGAAGATGAATCGCCATCGAAAAACAAAAAAAAGGATCCATACAAAGTTGATAAAAAATTTCTGTATCCCCATGGTATTACCCCACCAACAAAAAATATAAGGAAAAGACGTTTTAGAAAAACTTTGAGGAAGAAGTTTGTAGAAGCACCTGAGATAGAAAAAGAGGTGAAGAGACTGTTGCGTGCTGATAATGAGGCTGTCAGTGTAACATGGGAAGTCATAAACGAGGAAGAAGATCAACCTCCTAAGCCAGAGCCAGGTCCATCTATCAGCAGCAAGCCAGAGAAGAAAGCAAAAGCAGAACGGGCACCTAAAAGAAGTGAGCCAAAATCAACTGCACCAAATCCAGAATCATCAAAACTTGTTGACATATTTGGTGGAGCCCTTAGCGACAGTGATTTAGAAGAAGATAATATTAATGTGGAGATGGAAAACTGTCGCTTATCTCCTTATGACGGCCGCTTGTCAGATACTGGTTCTATGCATGGGCTAAGTGAGTTGCATGGCAAAGAAACAGAACAGTTTGATTCACAAATGTTTCCATATCCTGAAGCTCCTAAGGCAACTTTCAGTCATGCTTCCACATCCGGAATGCAGCCTCACTCCAGCGGAAGAGCTTCTACTGCATTATCTGAAGATGATGACGGAGACTACCAGAACATGCGTGACATGAACAAAGACAATATGAGCTTCAGGATTGAGCAAGTAAAAGCTGAGCTGGATGAATTGAAACAGCGCCGTCAACGGACACAGCATGAGATTGCTGGCATGGAAAACTTGGCTCTCCGACAGCGTTTCCAAGACATTCTTCATACATTGAACCAGGATATTATGTATAAAGATATGGAATACCAAGGATTACTAACACTTCAAAATTCAGAGGTAATATAAATTGAACTTTTTCAAACTTACTGTTGTCTTAATGTATTGATGTTGTATTTACCACCAGTATCTATTTCTGTGTAGGTATATTATTAGTATTGAAGTATATTATTCCTAGTTGTAAGTAAAAGTACTGAATTAAATTGGAAGCTAATGGAAGTACAGGGAGTCAGCGGTGTGCTATTCGAATATCTAAATTTAGTAATAATGGTAATATCACAATGGTCTCAGGGCTAACGTACCTTTGTGTTGACACATACAAGCTTTTTACTTCTGTTTTTGTATTTTCATAGAATTTAATTTTTAGTTTTACATGATGTTTTATAGGTTAAAGAATACATTTATTTCTTCATATTATTAGTTAAGTTATCTAGTTAATAGAAATGACTGCCAGGAACCTGTTTCGAGGGATTAGTGCTTGTAGCTGCTATGAACTATATACAAAGCTATCAGTTAATATTTTAAATGTTGATTTTGAAGCAGAACAAAAAATATAATAATATGATATGTAAAGAACATCTATCTACATTAAAAACAAATCAATATTATTTGATCTCATTTTTAGACTGAATTGGTTATAATTATTAAAATATTTATAAAAAAGAAATCCTTTTTCTACTATTCATAGTATTTGGAATGTTAATTGTCTGATAGATGTTCTGTATGTATTCTATTAACATCAATATATTCATTATAATATAATATTGTGAAGTCTGCTTTAAAGCAGGGTAATAATAACGAGTAATTATTTAATTTGGTATTTATATTTGTATAACATAACATGTTGAACTACAGCCTGTGCACTCTACATAATGATAATGACTGTGTAGACTTACTCATAGTCAAGAAATGCAACTTCAAATGAAGATAAGCAAAACATGGCATCAAAATTTCTCTGATTGTGTTCCAGGCCTACTACCGCGAAAATCGGAATTCGTAAATTTCGAGGATTTTTCTCTGTCACTCCAACGAAGGAGTCATTAGAGTGAGAGAGACAAAATCCTCGAAATTTACGAACTTCGTTTTTCGCGGTAGGGCCGCAGATCCGGTTGAGATAAGATTAAACTTATTAATTGTGCAATAGGGCTTGTCCATTAATCACGTCATACTATATAGGGGCAGGGGGGTCAAGAAAAAATCACCAATTATCACCATAGGGGAGGGGGAGTCATCGGACAAATCACGTGTATTTTTTTACTCTCCAACCAACTTTCGAACCTTGAACAGGTGTTTATTAATATTATAAGGACTACTTAAGTTGGCAATCAATTACACGTCATATTGGTTAGGGGGGGGGGGGGGTCCTGAAAATATCACCATGGGGGAGGGAGGGGTCTAAAATAGGCCAAAATCGTATGACGTGATTAAACAAGCTTAATTACTTATATTTTCTCAAATCATCACTCAAATCGATTTTCTAGTGATAGTTGTGATTGCACCATTCCAAGATTAATATTGTATTTCCCACTAGTAATGTATTTAACTTGTAATGATATAATAATACAAGAAATATGCTCTGCTATTGACGAGTTTACACAGTAGACTTTAATAGTCCCAGTTAGAGTACTGGCATGGGTTATTCTGCACTGTAAACCACTTTTATTGTTCAATTGACTGCTTGCCTCTTTTGTTTACATAGTCAAGAGTGAGAGATAATCAAATAGAGAATCTACCGATGTGGTTGGCTGTAGATCCTTCATCAGGGTCGGTATTATATCTAACAAAACTCCAAGATGATAATTGAACCCCTAATATGCTGGCAAATAAGCCAGCTAACTTTAATTTACATGGTTGTATATATTTTTGCTGATTATGGGTTAAGCAGATTTTTCCTAAATTATGGTATATTTATACCCCAACCCAATACGAAATTGTGATATTGATTGTTATTGGGGCATAAAATGCACTTTAGACTGAATGCCGGTGAATGCAATGGTTTTACATTAAGTATACTTATAAAAAACTAACATGTCATTGTTGATTTAAGTAGTGTATTCTACTGTTTATTAAGTCTGTATTAGGTTAAGTGTTAAGTTAAAGTTAATTCGTAGTTCTAATTATATAAATCATACATGTATCTGACAAACTAGTTATGTGACTAAAAAAAGGTGCGTAATTTAAATTTTCTTTGAGCTGTCTCTTCACGCCGCCTTTTGCCACCTTTTACAGTGACATCAAAAAACTTTTTTGTCAGATTATAGCAGTAAGTATAAAATATTTTATTTCAATTATAATTATATTGTGTTATTTTACATTTATACACTTATGTATAACTTATAGTAAAATAAAGAACTCTTAACTGTCTCATGTTGTTCCTTCATTACTTACGTTAAAGAAAACCACCCCCGTTTAATAAATACAATACTGAGCATACTTACCTAATTAATTCAAGACGCAAGACGCAATACAACTTGGCACGAAATTTTAATTTTGCCGCCTTTTTCTACTGACAGGCTGATTGGACAAAGTAATTATTATCTTGATTATCTCTCACCAAGTGTATGTTTTATTTCCAAGATAATTATGTAAACTTCAACTTTCTACCTACTTCAAAAAAAGGAAGAGGTCAATTCGGTGCATGGCGTGAAGAACTTGATAAATCGAGATATTTTGGTAAACAAAAATAAGTTCAAATTCCTTTTACTTTTCATCTCGAATTATCAAGTTCTTCACGCCATGCACCGAATTATTCGACTGTATATTTCTTTTTTATAGTGTAGGAGGTAACAATAACAAACCCTCGTAATTTCCGACTGGGCGAACCGATTTTGGTCATTCTTTTTTTATTTGAAAGCTGCTGCTTACCGATTAGTCCCATTTTAATTTGGTCCATTTCTGGCAATGGGATTTACGAGAAAACCATATAAGTCATAAATTAGCATTAAGCATATGCATGACAAATGGACTAATAACTCAAGCCGACTTCAAAACAAGCCGAGATGGTCCCGTTGGCACCAAGTCAGGGTATGATAATGGAATGGATCTTGGAGGAATCGATGATTGAAGTCGATGTTTATAATTTTTTAATTTGGTGTTTATTATTATATTAACATATTTGGTTAGTTTATATTTATTATCAAATTACCTATGTATACTAGAAAGAGAAAGTTATATATACAGTTAGGACTCTTTAAGCTTCAAAATTGCTTACTATACGCGATTTCTACTGCGGTAAAATTTAATGATCGTGCTGCTGTCAATGTCAAATTAGAATCCTTTTAGAAACTACATAACATAAAACAAAATTAACAAGGTATAACGTATTTTCTAGTTTCATTTATACATTTAAAATGAGATTGTGTTACTGTAATATTAACAAAGACATTTAACTGCGACTTTATTACAGTTTATAGTTATTTTAATAAGAGAGGCTTAAACAAGCATAATAATTGCTAACACCAAACCAAAGTGCACGATTGTGGAGTGGGATCCAAACGTACACTCGTTCGATTTGCATTAGTTGCTAGCGTAGTTATGTTAGTTATGTTCTTTTTACAGATTCTCTCTAACTGTTTCGTTCTGATGAACACAGAAGGGACCTTGGTATAAACGAGCTGTAAACATTTTTCTTTTATAATTTATCAGTAGTCAAACGTGCCGTTTGTTGTGTATTCAAACATCTTATCGGTTTTCGCGCGCGGTCTATTAATAGATGTAGGTGGAGCGTTGAGGTTTTCTGTCGCTCGACCAGGATAATTGACTGTCGGCGTCGCTCTACGGGATAAGGCTGTGTATAAGGCAGCAGCGATGGATTTTAAAATGCATGAGTATACGCACGCTGTGGTGGGCAGGGTGACACCGGCGCTTCGAGCTACGGATCGGGCCGACTTGAACGACGCGCGGCGTCAACACGAATGTTACTTGCGACTCCTCAGCGAACTGAACGTGGAAGTGAAGGAAGTTGACCTGCCAGAATCTTTTCCGCACAATGTATTTATTGAAGATGTGGCTGTTGTTTGTCATGGAATAGCTTTAATGCCCAAAGGATTGAACACTGCTGAACAAGTAAAAGTAAATATATTTGAATTATCCATACATTGCATTTAATCACAGCTTATCTTTTATACATTTTATAAACTGTCTTAGATTATTATACCTACGCTACATCCATCTTGTGCAAAATGTAACATGCCTTTTAAAATTAGATTAACTTGCTTCATTTTGCTTCAGCGACTTTAATAGAACTTGTTTTGCAAGTGTGAAACAAAATTTTCCTGTGCTCTATTTTTATCTACACAGTATATTGAATTTTCCCCTTTTTATATACAAAGGAAAGCCAAACATTGCAGCTATCATTCAGATAAGAATGAAAATATTTCATTTCTGGGATATCCTCAACTTCTGGACATGGTTGTGATAGTAAAATTATTGGAGAACTATTTATTAGTACTTTGCATATTACTCTACCTATTATATGAGCATCATACATGTAAAAAGTAATGTAATCAAACATAAACATACATTTTATTACTTATAATTATAACAATGTAATAATCATAACTTATTTAAAGCTAATAAAACTTGTTTATTACTTTTAATTGAATACCACATAATTATCATAGTTCTTTTCTATGGTGAAAATCTGGTGGTGGGAAAGAAGACTTAGAGCTATGCAAGCCATTGCAAATTTTATTATTATATGTAATTTTTGATAGACAGCTATTGTTTAAGCCAGAGTTCACTTAGCAAAGTTCACATTGTTTTCTTATTTATGATTTAATGTGACTGTACTAAGTATATTTTTTCCTTTATAATAATGAGGCTGGTAATTCCTTGTATAATATACAGGATTCTAATTAAAGACCCTTTCTGGGTGTAGTAGGCCTCCTCCAAAATTGTCTAGTTTGTCCTGTTCTGTGCCTTTTATTTTTGGTACCTTTACTTAATAATTGTAATAAATAATAGTGAATATGTATGACTACGCATGTTAATAATAAAATTATTTTCATGGCATTTGCCTCATGCTAAGTGCGCTATTGCTTGCATGCATAGAACAAATTATAGGATATTAATTAAAGGAAAGTAACAAATTATAGGAAAGCGAATCTAGAGGGAGTTACAGAAATATTAGTGAGAATATTGCAAACTCAAATCATAAATTGTCTCATTTAGCTCTATGTAAAACAATGTACTATTTTTGTTTAGATAAAAGCAGTACGGCAAGTCCTGGAGAAGGAACTGAACCACACAATTATTGAGCTGACAGACCCTGAAGCCAGGATTGTTGGCTCTGATGTGCTTTTCACAGGTGAGACAAATACCTATTTTTTTATGTTGGCACAACAAAGTGGCTCCACTCCACCTGATCGTAAGTGAAAAGTAGAGCCCAAATCGCGGCGGCAACGAACAGGAGACAATCAGTAACCTGTTAGTTGCCACCGCCTTGCTGGCCCATTCACATAGCCATATAAATGTTGATTCTTGAATGTGATGTCATCCGGGCAAAGGGACCACATTGTCGATGGCGCTTACGTTTCGCGGCGTTGTATTTGTATACGAACTTACGAACGTAACGTCATAAGCGCCATTGACAAACCGGATTTACCCAGATAACGTCACATAATAATCATAATCATAATAATCATAATCATATTTATTGATAAATTCATTTTACATGTCAATTCACATTTACATTTATGTACATAACGTAAATACACCAGTATAATAATAAAATTCTAAAAATACACCAGTATAATAATACAATTTTCTTATTATAAAAATAATTAATTATGGTTATAGAAAGCCTGCTCGACAAGCCAGTTTTTTAACCTAATTTTAAATATTGACGCACTAGGCGCTGCGACAACTTCGCTCGGAAGGTGATTATAAACCTTGCGACCCATGGCATGAACGAGCTTTTTCGATTTGGAGAGTCTGAGAGGTACAAGGGGTAGTTTTCCGGCTCGCGCACTCCGGGTTTCGTACCTCCGATGAACCTTCTTACTGATCGGAGTAGTTTTCACTTCCTCGCGCGTGATCACGGCCATTTGCAATATTAACATAGAAGGGAGCGTTAGGATACCTAGGTTTTTAAATATAGGTTTTGCAGAAACCATTTGTGGCGCGCGCGCTATAGCGCGTACTGCACGTTTCTGAAGCCTAAACACTCTCCCATTCCGCGGCCCCTGCCCAAAACTCAATTCCGTACTGTAGGTGTGCATATTGTTGATTTGTATGTATAAAGGCTGCCTTCCATCTGTCAACGGCTGATCGTCATTAGACTAATGGCAAGGAACATAATTGGGTTAATTGGGTTAGTATTTTAATTGGTTAATAAACAGGTAGGTACAGTAGACGGATACATGTACCTAGTACCTACTAATGGTACGTATTCTTATAGAACTCAGAATTCACATAGCCATATAAATGTTGATTCTTGAAGTCTTAACTTCCTAATAAGTGCCATCAAGAAATAGGATAGATTTATTTTTACAAATCATGTCATTAAAAAAATATCTTCTTTCACGCACGTAAATATACGGAAATTAAAGCCATTATTCATCCTTACTTGTCTTATCTAGTATAGTTTCTCTAGGGTTCTGGTCACTTGAGGCACAGGCAGACATAATCATACGGTCTCTTTCTTACCCTAATGTTATTGACTCAAAAAAAGAGACGCATATAGCTTTTTTCCTACTGTTACTGCCAAAGCTGGATTGACAGGCTATACTTACACATTTTTTACCCTCAAAGGGCACTTTTACGTGTACAACCGTAAACAGCTGTTGACTTGATATACGTAATAAAGCATCTCCATATGTACTAATAAAGAGGTGACTTAAAACTTAAACATTTGCGTAGAAGCAATGGAATATTTGGTTTCAGAGAAAAAATGTATTTGGAAGGTAGAAACTTGTTTACTAGTTAAGACAAGAATGGATGAATATGCTGTAATAATATGTATGGTATGTAATAGGCCTCCGACCTATAGGATATATGTATAGGAAAGAGCAATTTATCTTTGAAGCGAACGCAAGCGTGACTTTTATTTAGGTGCGTCGCTGACAGTACGCACCTACACATGAAGGTACGTCAATAAAACAGCCAACCTATTATAACCGATCATAATTTTTATTACAACGCTGTATGATGGTCGAATTGTCCTCTATTACTAAAATTTAATGTAGTCGCCATTTGGCTTACTACCGCCAACTACGAAAGCCTGCTTGGACCAATTTACGGATATCTATTGTTGTGCCCGTGAATGGATTGCAGCAGGTATACGTACGTCATCAGTTACTCTCATTCCACTGATGGGCGTAGGCATTTAGGAGGTAAATGCCCATAATCGGCACGATGGGCAAGCGGGTTGGCGATCGCACTACTCGTAGTGTGTTCACTATGATGATGCTGCTGCCCATCATCAATCTTCTATAAAGGAATATTTATTGACACTTAAATCCCTTAGTTTACGACACCCACGGGAAAATTTAGGGTGGTGACAATTGTATTCTTACTGCCATCACCACGCAGCAGCAGGTGTACCATAAATCAAGTTTCTTCAATGAGCCTCTACGTGTTGGATCTACATGGCGTTCGTGTTGATTTGCGTTATATTGGACACGTTACTTGGGACATCAATAAAAGTTGCCTAGTATATCAGCTTTTGTTAAGATCAAAAAAGAATTTTTTATACGTACGAGAAATCAATTATATTTGACCTAAATAAGCTTTATTCGACATAAGAGGTCGAAAAGTGCTCGAGTGGAGACCACGGCTAGGCAAACGCAGCGTAGGACGTCCATCCACAAGATGGACAGACGACCTTATGAAGGTCGCCGGGACACGCTGGATGCAGGTCGCATCTAACCGGTACATGTGGAGGTCCAGAGGGGAGGCCTATGTTCAGCAGTGGACGTCTTATGGCTGAGATGATGATGATGATGATGAAATAAGCTTACGTTAAATATAAAGCAAATGAAGGAAAACACCCTGTATATCCACGCAAGCCTAAATCAAACCGGGACTTTTAAGCCCGTGATTCCCAAGTAGGATACAAATATAAATAATTCCATCCCAAAATTGTAGCAATATCAGTGGTCAATTTAATTTTCCCCTCACTAGCTCGTAAAGTGCTCGTTTATCCTTTAATACGAACGTGTAAAAACGCATATTATTCACTTGTGTGGCAAAGTAATGATCTTGGTTTTGGAATAACAAAACGTAAAATGCTCATGGAAATTGTTCCATATTAATGATAATTAAATAATTTGTTTGAGAATTTAGTGTAAAATACTAACCTTTATATAATATGATGATTTTAACATATAAATCCTAAAATTCCATAAGTAACAATCGTTTTAGTGAATGATGATAAGATGACTAGATGCAATCACAAAACGCAGAAAATGTCAACGTCAACATTGTCAAAGAATATTATAGGTTATAATCTTTATTTACCGACTCGAACACGCATAAAAATAGTAAACTAAACAACTTTCAGGGTGTTCTGTTATAATTTTGTAAAAATAATGAATGAGAGTGATTTAATAATGCATTGGCGTTGGTGTGCAACTACAGGAATGTGTTAAAATCGTGCTGCGTTTACTTTTTCGTGGTAAGTTTACTGCGACAAAATCTTGCATTAAATACATGATGCATTTGGAAAATTATTATCACTAACGATGATCTATGATAATGATGATTGTAATGTGAACAAATAATTACCTTTTTTGAGTTTCCTCGCTATAGTGAGGGGAAAAGTTTTGTGTTACACACGGGTGCAAATGTATTTTACTTCTCGTATGTTAAAACACTCGCTGCTGAGGATTCTATTTTAGAACCACTCGCTTCGCTCGTGGTTCAACTATAGAATCCTTTCGCTTGCTCGTGTTTCAATTTCATACTCGCGGGTAAAATACAACTTTGCACCCTTGTATAACAAATAACTAATTAACCTAGGAATTGCGCGGCATTTAAATGCAGTGGCGTAGCGTGCCTTGTCGGGGCCCCGTATAAAAATTTTTTGGAGGCCCTTATATGGAGGTAATATAATTTAGTAATTTTTTATTCTTTTTCCTTATACACTTTGGGGGCCCCCGTGGCCCGGGGGCCCCGTATAATTGATACGGCATATACGGCAGTAGCTACGCCCCTGTTTAAATGCAACATATAAATAACGTCAGTAGGCTTCGCACATGATTGGTGCGACAGTATGTCGCTGCGAGATAGACTATCCGTCCCTGTTTTATTAATATAGTTAGTAAAAGACGGCAAATGTATCTCACAGCGACATACTGTCGCACCAATCATGTGCTAAGCGTACTGGTTGTAATATTCCTTTAAACTAACTGACGAAATAACTGCGGTGTAAGGGTTTTCGGGTGCAAGCAATATTAGATGTGTTTTTTTTTAAACGCAATTTATCTAGCAAGCGTTGTTTGGTTGCCCAGGTATTGTTAATAGCCAACTATTGTTTTCAGGTCGCGAGTTCTTCGTCGGCATCACAGAGACCAGCAATGAAGCCGGTGCCCTAGCCGTAGCGGAGGCATTCCCAGAGTTTCCGTGCACGCCGATCAAGGTAGTCCTCTCCAAATTTCTTACGTAATCGTCAAACCGCCTGGTAATTACTGTAAACTCGGGAGGGGGTAAACGGGTAATTCCGAATGTCAAAAAACGCCGGATAATTCCGAAAGATGACATTTACGACGAGTGTATTAAGAGTGATTTTTCTGTGATTTTCGGTGTTACCGCCACCTTACCAATCGTCTAGGTGCTCACCTCCATTGTCACATCTATTTTACGCGATTTATTATTTGATATCGTGCTATGGCCAGCCGTATACCTGTAAGTTCTTACGTAAGTTATAGGGACGGGGCTATACTAAGGAATGGGATAGTGATATTCACCTCTCATTCCTTAGTATAGCTCCGTCCCTAGAACTTACAGGTGTATGGCTGGCCTATTGAAGATGTAGCTACAACCGGCCAGTTGTGCCTACACCTACGGTTACAGTTGTTCTATTTTGGCAGCCCTATTACATCATTCGTGATTGCCTTAAATTCCAGACATTTCATTGGTTTTATGATTGATTACAACTTCGATATGTAAATACTTTTATGTAAGCAATTCTGGAGCGATTATCTTAAAATAAACGCCACTCTATAGGATTTCAGCAAAATAAGAAAATCATCCCCACTCTACGTAATTTATTTAATAAATTGCAATTTTCTAGTACTAACGGCCTCTGATCTATTCTACGGACAGACAGGCGAAAATGGCGAAACTATAACGATCTGGATGATAGTAGAATTAAACAGAAGTAAAGTAGAAATATTTTAGAATTATAACTAATGTGATACTCAAACATACTCGTATATTAAAATATTATCGAACCGGTTTACTCACGTATTTAAGTCGATGATTGCTCGACATGTTTCGACCCATTAAGAGGGTCCTGGTCCGGATCCGCGTCGGGCTTTGGGCGAGGGTGCTCTGAACGAGGACCTTCTTAATGGGTCTAAACATAACAAGCAATCATCGAGTTAAACACGTGAGTAAGCCGGTTCGATAATATTTTAATATGTTCCTAGTTTACTATGGTATGGATCCCTAAAAACTAATGGCGATGTGTAATTGTCCATAGAATTGTATTGTAAGGATGTATTAATCTATAAATAGGTACTGGTGGCTTACGTTGAAAATAGTCTTCTAATATTTTTTTTATAATGTGTACAGTCAAGTGCAAAAAAGTATCGAAATAATGCTCTTAGAAATATGTTACGACGTTCTTATTATGGTGCGTTTAAACCAAAAGAGCATTCGCTGTTCTATCCCCCGTTCTACGAAATCAACCAATCACGTTTTTTGTAACGATCGAATTTCGTAGAGTGGGGGGTTAGAATAGCGAATGCTCTTTCGGTTTGAACGCACCTTTACACAGAATTAAAGTGCATTGGGCAACTGAACATTTTTTTATACACCTTATTTTGCCTTTGACTGTAACTTTCACACTTCGACTATAATAAGAAAATTCGTTGAATTCCAGGTAACAAAAGGCGCACATCACTTGAAAAAGTACGTAACCGTCGCTGGCCCCGACATACTCTGCGTTGGCAACAGCAAAGAGGCCAAAGAACTCCTTAAAAGAATGGAAAGAGAGGCCAATTTCGCTTATCAAACGCTGACGGTGCCCGAGGACGATGCTGCGAACTGCCTTTACGTGAATGGTACGCTCATTCACAGAGCGATTGAAGAAATCCCTGAATCTTTTAAGGTAAAATCTATGATCGGTTAAAACCAGACACATTGAGTGTATTATTTGAATTAAGTTTTATTTAACCTGCAGTATTTACTACTGCTATGCATTGTAGCCGTGTGGTGACGGCAGTAAGAATACATTTGTCACCACCCCAACTCCTCCTGCGGGTGTCGTAAGAGTCGACTAAGGGATTGAAGTGTCACTGAGTGGTCACTGACCATTCTTTGATAGGAGATTGATGACGTCATCATAGTGGACACATTACTGCGATCGCCAATCCGCTTGCCCAACGTGGCGATTATGGGCATTTACCTCCTAATGCGTTTATACGCTTAATAGGAGAGGCCTACGTCCAGCAGTGGACTATCATAGGCTGATGATGTGATGATGTGATGATTTATGGCCTTTATTTTCTTTTTTACGATTATTGATGATGTGATGATTTATGGCCTTTATTTTCTTTTTTACGATTATTATTATTCTTTTATTTATTTTTAACACTTTTGCATACACTTTCATATTATCAATACTGCTGACTATGTTGCGCTTCTTAAGGTATTTGTAAAACTTAATTGAGCAAACTCTTAAGTATATATATATTTAATGCATTGTATAGGTTATATTATTCTAATTTCCTTGGAGTATTTTGTTTTTGTATATATTATATGTTTGTATGATCTTTAATTATTTTAATATGTACACGTTTCTCTTCTACCTATTATCTATTCGTTTCGTCTCATACCATATTTTATTAGATATTTTGTATTCATACAAACAAAAAGGAAACGTAATAGAATACGACGTTTACGACTAACAGATATCAAAGCCTCGCTATACGAAGGGTTTGCCTGAAAACCAGCGTTGCAGTAGATAACTAGTTTGCTACTGCAACTTTATGCTGAGGCAAGTTCCTTTCTGGCATCATACTGCTTTTATTTATTAATTTCTTCATGATGTTTTGTTACTCGATTATGTTAGTACTTATAAGTGTAGTTTTAAGATTAAGTTTAAATTAGTTTTTTCTCCTTGTCATGCCCTGTTATATTATTTTGTTTTATCTTACTTACTTTAGCTTACTGTTATATTCATTTGCTTGTAATTCTTGTCTATTATTTTATTTTTAATTGTTATTTTTGAAAACATGATGCCAAATAAAATCTGTCTATGTCTATGTCTATGTGATTTACTACTGAAAATCACATTGCCTTTGCTCTGTAATACGGTGCTAGTCTGATGTTTCTTCGGCATTTATTTTAAAGTATGATTTTCTCTTTTTTACACCACGATTCTTACTCGCTTCGTTTCAAGTTCGAATATATTCCGGGCCTGGCGTTAAACTACTTATTTCGTGACTACTATATACCTACTTTTCACACCACCTGTTCTAAAACGGGTATTTTATCCCTGCCTACTTTTCTGTTCTCTGGCACTTTCTATTTGCCAGCCTAAAAAATAAGAATGAAATATGAAAATAAATAGTGCGTTCATATTCGATTACGATTTCTTCAGAATCGAGTAAGTGCATACATATTAAATATATGTGAAAAGCAGTTGGTGTCTCACGGAATCATAATTATATTCGTCTTGGGCATTAAGGGTACGGTGTAGTTTTTTTTACGAAATTGTTCATCTTCGCGATAGTATATTGGAGTAACTAAGCTCTGAAATGGAATTCGAGATCAAAAATGTAAACAATCTATGACAATGACATGACATGACATTATAAAGTCAATGTTAAAGTGACATTCCAGGGGTATAAAACTTTTTATTTTTTAACACCTTTATAAATTAACCTCGCATTTTGAGATGTGTTATTTATTTTATTTGTTGGCACTCTTACAAACTATCCTTACAGGTGTTAAACCTAAGACAATGCTTGATGTTTAGGTGTAGATACGCGAAAGTCAAAGTATGTTCGATACACAAGTATCACAATCATTAACATATTTTTGGACATGACTATAAAAAACATACGGCTGAGTGTCCACGGTTCCAGATTACAAAAATAATACCTAGAAAATTTGCTAGAATGATGTAAATAATGAACATAATCAATGTTTGAAAACCAATGGGTGTTACTTTCATCTTTAGGATAGTCGGGGAACGAATTCCAGTCTTCATCTATAGTTAAAATTGAATCCATTTCTATTAAAAAAATTAATTGATTGGTTTGTAGGTAAAAATACTAAAATCTGTATTCATGTCCTTTGCAATGCTAAATTTTAGGAGTTTTTATGAATTCATAAAAGAGTCATTTGGAGCACCGTCTTGTTTTGATTTTTTTCAGTACATTGTTATAACCAAAGAGAATAAAATCACTACGTTTTAAGAGACGGCACTCCCGAACAAGCCCAAAACCGAGTTATGAAGGTATTTCGTGCCAACATACAAAATATATGTCAATACTACCAACTTAAAAAAAGCAACACTAGAGCTCGACACTCACTACACTTGCTGTTTGTCGATATCGATAAAAGTGCAATATTTTTTCTGCACCTACCGTAATAGTGAATTTATATTACAAAAGAATAATGAAAGGGTAAAATAAAATAATGCTATAACACAAATATATATTTTATTGCACAGGTATTTTTATTTCATTTTCTTAGTAGGGTATGGACCCAATCGTAAATATTATGGAGAGGCGAGGAGTTAAGTTTCCGAGCTAAAACTCCGGCATACAGCAGTTCAAAAACATGGTCCAAAGCCAAGGAATCGTTGAACGAATACAATTTCTCCAAAGATCTCCATCTGAAATAAAGCGATTATCGATAAATTATTTTGCACTCTATTTGTGCATTAGCTTGCCTTATATATATAGATTTTATTTGCCATTGAAGTTATTTCTTATTTAATTAGTAACTGTTATCGTTTACAGTTACTAATTATATATTCAATAATGAAATGAAAAAAGAATTTGCTACTAAGATAAAATAATTTGATACTGACATGTCTGGATCAAGAGGAAATCTTGTCAAAAATACGCCAGAAGTTCGTTTTAATTCACGCCGAACACAACACACTTCACATTTCCTTATTGTTGTGCCCCCCATTTAGACGAAACATTTAAATATTTTGTATAAAACACAATAAAACATGAACCCAGGATCAGCTTTCATAATAAACAATTAGACGGTACGTTTCTGACACTGACGTTTTACCTATTTAGGTGGTAAATAAAAGTATAATACGTCTAAGTTTGAAGGCCAGTATGATTATGTGCTAATAAAATGCAACAGTAGGCATTTTAATTCTGTAAGATTATATTTATGTCTCAATGTTGGTACCAAATGCCTTCATAATTTACCATAGTATGAAGTGTCGAGGGGCTGGTTATAACTGCGAACCAAACGTTTAAAACTTCTTATCATTGCCAGTAGTATAAATTAAACACCCTACATTTTATTAAAACTAGAGAAATATAACATTCAAAAAATAATGTATGATATAAAAAATTAGTAAAATATTTGAAAACTATACGTACAGTCAGTGATTGTAAATGCGCATTTTTTAATAAGTATTTCAATGATTTTAGATTACCTACCTCTCGCAATTATTTTTTGTGGTGGTATCCCATTTGTTTACATTTTTGATCTCCAATTCGATTTCAGATCTTAAAAATAATCCTGCTAGCATTATAGCATATTATAACATAACGAAAGATCATTTAGATTCTAACGGAATAGGTGACGTACTTTTTTATTTTTGTTCTTTGTTTTTTAATAATGTACCTCAATCTAACGAGCTGATTCACGGTTTTTGTTTGTAGAGGTAATTTTTGTTTACTTTTTAGGATTCCGTAGCCAATCTTATTTCAACAGTATACCGGACTCTTAACGCGAGGGATTCAACCCTCATCGCTTTATTCGGGTCTCAATGAACGTCCTCTCTGGAAATATATCATTTTGATACAATCTACTATTGCTTGTTTCAGGTCTTTTGCGAAAGAATCGACTTTGCCCGGAGATCCATCTGCTTCTCTGAACTAGCTAAGATCTCAACCGGTCTCAGCTCGTGCAGCTTGCTGGTGAGGAAGATCTAATGACTATTATGACACTGAGCCAAGTAATTTAAAACCATTTTACCTGAGCAGAGTCGGGGTGGATTGTGATATAATCCATGAATTTAAATAATTGGGTCAGTCACCTTTCTTGGTTGCTATTTGCGTTGCCCGGGCGACAAAAGTTACATGTTTTAGAAAAACATATATCCAGTGGTCTCTAAATATTATTAGCGATCTAAAAAGATGTAAATGTAAAAAAAGGCAGGTTGGAAAAATTTTAAAGTGACCTACGACCTAGGATAACGTAAACATAGCAACGGGTGACGAGAAAAAGGTGATTGACGGTCCATTACAAATAATAACAGGGCCCCGTTTTATCACAGTCAAACAAATTGTAGTTTTACATATGCATTTATGCGTATGTACATGTATTTGATGATCGCTTGAGAAATGTGGCGAGATTTGACTATTGTTGCCAATTGAAATTTGTAACTTTATGAAATGAGGTCCAGTGGGCAAAGTTCTTCGAAGCGATGTTTCATAGCCTCGTATGGCGTGTAGAAAAAAGATGTACAACTAGGAATAGGACATGGAGCAATTCATCAAAATTATATTATTTTATTTGGACTAAATCTGCGTCACGTAACCAATCGCCTCTATGGAAGCAAAATAATCGTCGTTATACTTACTCAACCATGCATCTACAACAATCAATCATTTATGACACAAGTGTTGAAAGTGGGGTTTTCTGCTCGAGTATCGGTGATCTTAAAGCACGAACGAAGTGAATATTTTTAACAAACACGAATCAACTAAAAAGTCTACATTGAACATGAATAATAATATCACATTTTGCAATGCATAATGCGAAGAAATAAAGCAATTTTCATACAGTCCAGACAGTGCAGAAAAGCACTATGAAATATGAATATTTATATCCGAACGAATGCGGAAAAGAGCAACATCTTGTGCATACGTTTACCGTTATTAGAGCACTTTCTGGGCATATGCATTGTAAAGAAAAATGTCTGGTTATTTCCAAGTGTTTCTATAAACATACTCGAATAATTATGCCCATGAATCAATTCGGATACCCAGTTATAATTGCTGTCGAATCCATGAACACCCCGCTCTGCATCCAATAATAAGTGTTCAACCTTAGAAAAATGTTTTTGTAATATTTCGATTGTACCTATTTGTCTGGATATTAGTAGTAGCTTACACCAATTAACATTTTCCATGTCTAGTGCATTTTTTGGATACCTACATTGAACCCCTGAGTAAGGGCGACATTCTGTCTGCTGATGTATGTACCGCTTAAGCTCCTGAAAGCTCTTATGTCAATCTCATACGAGCGAAAATGTGTAAAATTTGCCGGCAGACATAGAGTCGTGTTTCTTTCGTCCGAATTAGATGTTTTTTCTTTTTTTTTAATACGAAACCGCCCTAACACGGTAAATTTACTCTCTCACGTTCGATATAGTATATCAGCTGATATTTAAATCAACAAAACATGTATTACAATGAAATAAAACCATGAAAACGGATAAACTCGCGTATATTAACTAACTTTAACTTCATTCCGACATTTCGAACACTTTACAGGGTTCGTGGTCTGCGGATGACTGACGTCGGAATGAAGTTAAAGTTAGTTAATATACGCGAGGTTATCCGTTTTCATGGTTTTATTTCATGTGTAATCCTCGCGGTAAACGACGAAAATATGATGTATTATAATGTTTACCCAATTTTTATTATGCATAATTATAAGTCGAATTCATTTGTACTTTACACTTTAAATTATTTACTTCCATGTATGTATAGGCTAAAAGTCTCCACTGCACAAATGCATTATCTTCCTATTTAATGTACCTCGTTTAAATTAAGTTATTTATGTACCTAATGTTAGTGATACCATACTTTACTATTATTATAATCTCCATTCCCGTAGCTTGAAGACTGATACCTCTAATCTTGAAAATAATTTCACAATGCTTTTAATATTTGGACGATTCGGGTCAAAAGTAGCTGGTAACTTTGATATTTTTTAATTTTGACTTATAGTATACGAGTAGGTAAATTCACGAAAGCTGGCACGAATGGATCGAGTAAGTGACAGAAAGTATCTATGTGTGGATGTCTTAATGACAGAAGATACAGGTTGGTATAGGACGACCGCACACAATGATAGATGTCATTCATGTCATTCATTCCATTCGTGCCAGCTTTAGTGAATTTACCTGTACAAACAGCAACACAGCTAGGTATACACTTCAGAAATTGGAAATATTGCATGAAAGAGAATCACACTTACAGTCACATGTCAGTTACGTAGGAATGTTGAGCCACTTGGCAAAGGATGCAATTTGGCCGTGTAATATAATGGGTTCGGTATTTTTTGTTAGTAGGCACGATCGCGACATTTCCGATGGTCCCCGATGATATGTCATCGAATCTTTGTTGCGTCAAAATGTCAGTATTTGAAAACTAGTTGACATAATAAAAATTCCTTCGTCTACGAAAATAAAGAATTAGCTATCGGCCATGATTAGACGCTAGATGTCGTTGTTCCTTGTGGAAACTGGATAACGACAGTTCTTCATAGATTTGTCTAAAACCGTTTAATAATTTAATCACGGTTTCTTCAGATCGGATTTCATGATTTATCTGACATTAATAGGCGAGGTATTTTTCCAAGTCAAGATATTTTTACAAATAGCCATGTTATCGGGCAATTTTAAATAATTTTTTTCATTGACAGAGACAAATGCTATTGCTGTCTTTATTATAAATCATCACATCTCTTAGTTGACGTTAGTTGAATACTTATGTAACCTTTGTGGAAATATGGTAGATAGACGTTTGACAGTCTTCCTATAATCCTTTAATCCGTCAGTAGCCATACAAATGTTTAATAGAGACTTGATAGTTTCTGGCTGAAATTGTAACTTTGAAAAAATATCTGACAGTGACAGCCGTTGAAAGGAAAATGAACGAAAATTTCTACATAGCAGCTTAGCAGTCAAATTACCGGCTATGAAGTTAGATTGACGTCTCCAGGACTAAAGCGGATGTTATATATAACGTAACTATAGTAACGTCAGCTTCCGAAAAAATCGTGATCAATCATTGGTTAAACGTTTTTGTTATTACGTAACCATGGTAATGTCACCTTCCGAAGAAACCGCGAGCGATCATTGGTTAACCGTAGCAATGCCTGCCCCATTGGTCAGCAGAGTTCGGCCGAAGTCGTGATACTAGTCTCATAAGATTTCGGAACCCGATTTGTATTATTCGACCAAGTTGCGAACAGTGCGAACGATCAACATTCCCGTGTTTTATTTAATTTGAAGTTGACATAATATAACTATATTTATCTCTTTCATTTTCTCTCTGCTCTGTCTTCAATGGTCAGGTCGTTAGGAGTGTTGCTGTTTGTACATACATTGACCCGTCGATTGTGATGAAATGGTTAACGGAATGATGGCCATAAATGAAAACAAAATTTAACGTTACAATTTTATTGTGTGTTACGATAAAATTTTGTGTGACAACTTTTGGCAGTGAAAAAAGGCGACATATCCAAATTTTCTATGAGTAATCAATAATACGCAGCTACATTTTTTAAATTTGCCGGGGTTTTCTACTGCCAAAGATTGTTGGAAAGAGTTTATCGTAGAATTAGTATAACTAACTTTCGTAACACAATTGACGCGATCGTGATTTTTCTTTTGATTAAGGCCTTAACTATGTAAAATTTTTTTCAGTCGATCCATAAAAAAATAAGCAGTGTTTTAATAACTAAAAACTTATAATAATAATCTCCATTCTTAACGAAATCTCAATTTGGATATCGCAGAACAAATAAAAATATTTTTAATTTAAAAATTGGGGAACAAATATGTGGGTTTGATTCCCAGCTCGGACATTATCGTACTTATTTTTTTAAGTATGTGTCATCTCATAAATTCCAATTACAGCAGAACCTCTTTAATCCAAACCCTAGAATAGTTTACCCCCATTCGGACTAGTGGAGCCTGCGGATTATAGTAGGTACTCGTACAGAGATTTTATACGGTATTTTTAAGAAACAAAATAAAATAATGACGCATATTTTTAGTACAGATGGTGCCTTTTTTACGCGCTAGTGCGAGAAGTGTCTCAATTTACGTCAGGTCCAAAACTTTGGAGGGCCATCTGTACTAAAAAACGTCGTACGAGACACGTGCGAAAAGGAAATTCGTAACTCATGTCGATTTAAAACATCGCCACTCGTTTCGGATTTTCTGTTTTTCGCACTTGTGTCGTAATGTACTATTTTAATCATTCAAAATTTAAATTCATAAATATAATATTCATTAAACTTTCTTTAAAACGTCTAGTATTTTAGTGTTACGGGTCGTATTTAAAGACTTTGATTCGAATTTCTCATAAACTAAGAGTAGACAAACGGCGAGTAGAGAAGTGGGCGAGGTAGGTCGTTCGGATTACTGAGGGGTTAGAATTATAAGGAGTTTGGAGTAAAGAGATCCTGCTGTTACCTTTACTTTACCCGCATGCTTGTAATAATAAATACTATAACTCGATATGAGTATTCTTCATTGTTTGATGAAGATAGTGTATAGCATTCCTATTACCACTTTCCAATGACCTGACCTCAGCATTCCTATCTAGTTGTTACATTGAGACTATATCGAATCTCAGGATGATTGTATGTTATTATTTATTCAAAAAATATTTACATATATAGTTTTAAATTATCTTTTTTTTTCTTTGCATTAATAATCTAATTGAAATTTAATACTTGAAGGGTCCACAGGAAGAACATTCAATTCAAATAACAGAAGAAAAAACCACCTGATTTTTAACAGAAATAAGTTGTGAATTTGTCATGATTTTTTTAAGCACTGGACATGTTTTTTCCCTGAACCCTTCACTTATATAGCGGTTTGTGAACATCTCGTATTATCTTAACATGTCTGCATTATTTAATACTCTAATAATAAAACGTTTTAAATCTGACTCCACACTTATGAGCTGTTAGTATTTTATTTAGGAAGTAGTATGTTATATTTAAGTAAAGTATTTTAAAATGAATCTCTTACAATTTAATTTAATTTTATTCTTGTACAAACCTATATAATAACGTATTTAAGTATGTATATTATGCTTGTTTGCCATTTTTTGACCTGTAATCTTCTCAGACACCGATTTTTTTTTCATTGAGAAATTCAGGAACAAGCTAATTTAAACTTAATACAAAAATATAAATATCAAAATAATATATGTATAGATATCATACAAGTTTTTAATATTATAATTGTTAATTGTATATTAGTTGCCTAGGTTATATGGCAGAGTATTAAAACGTTGTGTGAATTGTTTTACTTAATTATCTTACTGCCTAGCACAAATTACGGAACTTAGTTCAATTTAATTACTTATGATTATGTTATTGATTTTGTATTACCTATTTATGTGGTCTACTGTTTTGCAGTATTATCTAAATAATTCTTTATGTACAGTTTTTTGTGACCTTATTATGTATTACAAGCTCTGTATAAATACATTAGTTCAGAAATATAATTATGAAAAATGGAACATATTGACACTACAATCAGATATATATGATTATATATACGGTAAATCACACATTTTTAGTCATAAGCACGATATGTGTCGGAGAACCCAGGTCTCCATTATCATTTTTTTTAATGGCGCGGCAATGCGCTCGCCCAGGCAGCGTCGTCGGGATCAGCGGCCCTACCGCGGACCACGAACGAAGTGTTGCCTCCCTGTCAAACTTACGCACGAAGTCACAAGTGCGAGAGAGATACAACACTTCGTTCGGTAGGGCCTCAGGCCTACTACCGTGAACTTCGAAATTTGAAAATTTCTAGGATTTGTCTCTATCACTCCAACTAAGGTATCACTGGAGTGACAAAGACAAATCCTGGAAATTTTCGGATTTTGAAGGTTGCGAGCTAGTTATGCAGTGCTTGATTATGGAGACCTTTCGAAACATAACGCGCGTATGGACTAAAAATACGTGAGTTTAAGCGTCAATGCACAGTAGACGAGACAGGCCATCTCAAATGAGTTCATTTCCCGTATTTGAAAGGGAAAACTTTCACATGAATCTTTTCACATGATATGGTAAAATTTTCTAACTATTGTAGCAATATTTTATCATAATTTATTAAATCAGTGTATAGACGCAAATGTATCCTTGTGTTTGTAATGTCTGTTGAATATATTAATATAAGTGTAATTGGCGTCCAAAGACTATGCAACATGAAGGAAAAGTACTACGTACCCTAAATTTAATAAATAGGAAATTTTGCTGAGAAGATAGCCACTTATTTTTTACGACAAACGGCGCTTAAACTTACGTTAAGTATTAACCTGACGTTTCGGCATAATGTCACACCCATGATCGCAGGTAGACCGAAAGTGATCG
>JALPQI010016637.1:0-28699 GCA_025490895.1 Thaumatotibia leucotreta
ACCGATTTCTAAAACAAATTAAAAAATAAAAGGTCCTTACTTTGTACGGGCCGATATTATACGGGAGCTGCGGCATAGCCCTTGATTCTGATCTAGATTTGGACAGTTTCATGTTGGTTGGATTGTGTATGTCGTCCTATTACTGCAAATAACAGCTAAGTATGTGCACGTACGTATTATATTATCGGATAATGAATTTAATTGTCTAGATAATGAAAATTTATTCGGCCAAAACCAGATTTGTGCCGATAGCTGGTATTTGCAGTCATCATCATCATCATCATCATCAGCCTATGTTAGTCCACTGCTGGACGTAGGCCTCTCCTATTAACTATGCGTATAGATAGACGCATTAGGAGGTAAATGCCCATAATCGCCACGCTGGGCAAGCGGATTGGCGATCGCAGTAATGTGTCCACTATGATGACGCTGCTGCCCGTCATCAATCTTGTACAAATGGTCAGTGACACTTAAATCCCTTAGTCGACTCTTACGACACCCGCAGGAGGAGTTGGGGTGGTGACAAATGTATTCTTACTGCCGTCACCACACGGCCATATTTTATTATGGCCATATGGTATTTGCAGTAACAGGACGATATTGGCAGCTCTGTTTTATCTAAGAGTTTGACAATGTATGACCAATCCAACCAAAATCCAGGTGTATTTAAATTACGCCCTATACTATATAATGTATCGAAATCATTCAATTCATTTGTACTTAATCATTACTACACCTGTCTCAATTTAAGGTCCAGAAACAATTTTATTTAATTCCAGGTTTGCAATAGCGACGGCTACGTAGGTCAAGTGTGCGTGCTAACCCTATCACCGAAACCGCAAGTGACGTCGTGCAATGGCGTGTGCAACGCGCGAATCCTGTGCGTTGCGTGCATACCGCCTGCGCCGGCGCTCACTAGACAACAAACTGTCGATATACCGTGAGTTTTTTGCATCTATATTGTAGGTACTGTTCAGGCAGGTTTGAATACGTAAAATTGACGTCTAAACCGCAAGTGAAGTCGTGCAATGGCGTGTGCAACGCTCGAATCCTGTGCGTTGCGTGTATACCGCCTGCGCCGGCGCTCACTAGACAACAAACTGTCGATATACCGTGAGTTTTTGTATTATTCACTCAGGTTTGAGTACGTAAAAACTGTCGTCGAAACCGCTTACGCAATATTGTGTGCAACGCGTGTATTTTCACCATATTTGCGCTCATTAAGCAAAAAACTGTCAATATACCGTAGAGTTTTTTCTCTGATAAACAGAATTATACTGAGAAAAAAAAATATACCTGTAATAGAAACATAATAGTAAGTATATTACGATACAAGTACGAGAAAAATTAAGTATACGAATTTCCTTTTCGCGTGTGTATCGTACGACGCTTTTCAGTAGAAATATCCCTCCAAAGTTACTACTTCAAAAAATGAACCACTTCTCGCATTAGCTCCTAAAAAACATCCGTGACAATTGACAATTTGACACAAGTATACAAGGTGGAAGTCGACGAGGGACCTTTACGGAAATGGGAGATAGTTAAGGCTATACTGAGCAACTTTTACTATGGGACCAACCACAAAATCGTAAAAAAAAAACTTATCCATACAAAAAGGTACGGCATGTATACACACAATGTATGAAAGTCATTTTTTTTTATGATTTCGGGGTTGGTTCCGTAGTAAAAGTTGCTCAGTATAGCCTTAACTATCTCCCATTTCCGTAAAGGTCTCTCGTCGACTTCCACCTTGTATGCAAAGAAAACAAAGGATTAAAAAATAAACAAACCTTGTCACGAAATGGTTACGGCCCAGCCTAAATCGAATTTCTTATAATTTTCAGCTGCGTCAAGGTAGTATCGGCGTTTGTTAAATCGAATCGTTATGTCATTTCAGAAGTTCGAGCTCTCTGAACAGCACGGGTTCAGTGAAGCCAGGCATCAGCATATCCGACCCTGATGATAGCTGCAAAAATATACGATTAGATAGGTACGTCCGATATCACTTGAAGGGTCCTAGGAAAAAAACATGTCCAGTGCTTAAAAAAATCAGGGCAAATTCACACCTTATTCTGTTTAAAGTAAGGTGGTTTTTCCTTCTGTAATTTGAATTGACTAGACATGTTCTTTCCGTGGACCCTTCACTTGTTTGATTGTAGGTGTAAAGGAAATATTACCATGTTAATCCTCAACCTGGTTATACCCTCACTGCTGATAACCACCGGATTTTTAATAATGGAAATAGAAAAATAAATGCAATTTTTAACGAAATCAGTTATCAAAAGTTAAAAACTCGCCAGGCCTGTTTAACCACTCACTTGCCTCATGTAGCTTTTGTTACATGTCATCACTCTTATTTTACATAGACATAGAGTCTATCGCAAATATCAAAGCAAGTAAAGGGTTAAATTAAAAACGTAATTGAATTATTCCAATATTCAATTTCTTTCTCATTTATTTCTTAAAGAATATTGAAAAGTTGAAACGTATTACCAACCTAGAATGTTGTAAATATACTATACGTCAACTGTAAGGTTTTCACCCGTGATATTTTTTCTCGCCTTCAGCTCATCATCGAGCGAAGACGACGACGACGGTTCATCGACAAGCGAGAACCAAGACGCGCTATCTGAGCGAAGCCAGGAATCCGCCAGCCTCCGGCTCCACGGGAGTCTCACAGCCTCGCTCAACCACAGATCCACCCTCACCCCCAACCATAGCAAGAGCTTGAGCACCCCGTATACGGGGCAAAATATGCCTGTACATCCTGTGATGAAGTCCAATTCCAATCCTGCTGTGGATAAGCAGGCTATGGGAATCACGACAGGTGAGTTGGATGTGGGAAGAATTTTGTTCTGTCCTATAAACTTTTTTTTACGTGCTATTAACCTGTAGGTGTATTATAATCTTCTATTTGTATAAGAAACCTTGTCGAAGATCTGCACAGCGGTGCAGTGCGGTGGCAGTGTGGAATTTTTCCTCAATTTTGCGAAAGTGTGATTAATTGCTTAATTTATCTGCCATGTCAAATAATAGCGAACATTGAAACTCCCGTAGGTCTATGTGTTATAGTTTTGGATATTTTCAAAAAAGAAATAAACATCCATAGAAGTCCATAGAAACCTGAAAACTGAATTTACTCACATTTAATGTCTATTTTTTCAAATCATTTTTACGTGTTTATATTAAGGTAATTTTAATGCACCGATATCATTTATCAAAAAATAAAATTGATGATTCTAGAGGACGGTGTCGCCAATTTTCTTACAATTTAAAAACATTTTTTTCCTCAATAATCTCTCGGCGGTCGCATTTTATTTTAAAATGAACGAATAGTATATAAAATGCTTTTCTCGTGAAAAAAAATTCAAATGCAAATATTGCAGGACTCACGAGATATGAATTTTTAAATAATTCAGTCAGGGTTGTCATTTTTCAAGTGTATAAGATTACAAGTTTATTTTCGAAGTGTTAGGGCTCATTCATAAATCATGCGAGGTTTTTTCGTCTACTTTTTGACCCTAAGTGATGTTTGGTGAGTTTCTTGGTTAACCCTTGCAGTCTCACGAGTACTTCACGAGTTTTTCTCACTCAACAAAATTTTAAGAATTCTTCTAATTTCGCGAAATTCCGTCATGAATGTCAATTGCAATATGTACCTATTAAACGTGAGTGTAATGTAATTTCTAGTAGGTACTATATGTGCTACTTGAAGGACAGGTAGAAAATAACTTGTAATACGTAAAAATCTTAAGGTTTATTTATTACCTATTCGTCGCTCTAGGGATTATCCTGGTTAGTTACAAATCGTAAGATTTTTGCCGGAATACTCGGTATAGAGCAGTGGCTTGTCGACGATTTTCACACCATTTTAGTAACAGCTATGTCGCTAACGCTTTCCGTGTATTATGTACATCTGTGGCTGAAATCTATGTAAAGGCATATGACTGGTATATTTTATGTGAGTCACAATGCACAAAATTCTAATGCACGGTTGGCAAATCATTGAGATGAATCCTTTGCCAAAAGCAATGCTGTCCAAGCAAGCCGGCGAATCCCATAATAAATGTTGGCAGTATGATAGTGAGCACCACTCTCGAAAGGTAGACAGGAAGACTACAATTTTCATCTTTTTCGGCGAGCTCACGATTCTTCGGACTCTTATGTTTCGGATTTGTCTCTCAAAGACCGACGTTATAAAAAAAAAACTACTACTTTACTGGATAATGTTGTGACAGTTTTAAAGCCTTCTGAACCACATGCTTCAGTAATATCCGAAATTAATGAAGACGAGAACTTGGCTCTCGCAGTTGACGAACGTCCTTTATTATGAAGAAGGTAGACATAAAAATCCTTGGGCGAGCGAAGCGTCTCCGTTTCAGCTTTACCAAAAATGCTTTTAATGGCAGCGGACTTTTCTGAAGGTTTGATAAATATTCTTAATACAATAAATATTGTTTTCAGCTTTTTGAGTTTTCGCAAAAAAAAATAGTTAGTAAAAAGGACGTAAGCGACTGAGCGATAAGACACATGTAGCTTGCGTCCAGTTATTGGAACAGACTAGCAACTACTACACTTAGGGTCTCACTAAACTAGTCGACGCCGTTTCGGCTAATCGCGTACGGAAACAGCTTTATGTCAACGCAATAAGAGCGAGGACATCGTAAATCGGCTCGGCCCACGCGAAACGACGTCTTTCGACGGGGAAAACGGCGTTTTGTCGTAAAGCTGTTCGCATTCGTACGACCCCGTTTGCAGCCTAACGCACACGTTCGCATTCCTAAATCTCCTAATACCGCCGTACGGTGCTGGAAAGAGTTGAACGGCTCCGATCACGGCCGAGTACCTACGATAAGGACCGGTCAGAGCTGGCGGAAGCCGTTCAGCGTCTTCGACGGCCGAACATAGCTGATGACGGCCGAAAAGAGCCGATGACGGCCGAAGTAGCTACTGATGCGTTTGTATTTATTCATTTGAACTATTTCCCACATTAAAATCTGCAATAGATCAGACAACACGAAGTAATACTGTCGTAATTATACACGTCTGTTCAATTTCAAACTAGTTACTAACAACTAGTCTCCAAAAATGAGATTTACGATTGCCCGCTGTCCTATCTATCTGTTCGTCGGACTCAGCGGCTGTACGCGTGCTGTCGGACGTCTCGACGGCAGGACGGAGCACGGGAGAGCCGACCGCCGCTTTACAACTGTTGCGGTAGCAAATCGCAGCCGATCGAGCGTTTCGACGGCCGTAAGGAGGGTGAGACTGCTTAACGCAGGTGTTCAACCGCGGAGACGGTCGATCGGCTAAATGCGAATAGTGTGGTGTAAAACACTTGGCGAAAGCCGACTCCGCGTCGATTGGTTTGGTGAGACCCTTAGTCATGGCCCGACATAATAATAGCCAGTTTTCAGATTGTGACAACCCTATTAACATAGAAATGAGCCAAAACCATAGAAACGCTATAAGTCCTAGGTCCGACATGATAAAATTGTGAAAATTTGATACATGATAGGTACATTACTCATACGTCTTTTAGATCTAAAATAAAATGCGACCGTCTATAAATCATTAAAAAAGACGTAATATCATAAAAATAATCAATTATACAGTCCTGTATTTTTTTTATGTGATTCAATATCGTTCCTTCAAAACACAGAAAAAATATTAGCGCATTAATTTTGCATTTAGAGGAAATAAAAATACAAATATGTTTTGATGACGTCATAAATGTAATCTTGAACATTTTTTTTCTCAGAAACTAAATGCGAAAGACGACTGGGAGTTTTTGTATTGGTTTTCTTATAAAATGTTGCAATCGTTAAGGCCAAGAAAATGTGGTGAACAAAACTGAAGAAATATTTCACACTGTGGGTGGGAAGCATGTTTTTCTAATATTGACTGTTCAAAATTATAATTAACTTAATTTTGTAGATAATTTTTGTATCCATTTTTTCTCTGCCTGATCCTTCACAAGATTATAATAATGTTATATATTTTACATTTTACCTTTTTAACACTACCTACTTGTCTGTTAGTAATTATTGGACTACAAAAATTATGCACTCCGGCCAATTTAATGTTCGCCGAACATGTTGAAGAAAGAGTAGGTACTTACCTACCTCTATCGAAAAGTGCTCAAATTTGATACAACTAGTATACATGCGTACATTACCTACCCACAATATTTAGGTATGTTTTTCCTATAAAGAGTTGCTATCCTACATGTAAGTCAGCATCAAATACTTTGTACAGTCAAGTGCAAAAATAAGTATCGAAAGAATCCGTTCAAAAACATATTACGAAGTTCTTATTTGAACACAGATTTAGAGCGCACTGGGACATATTTTTGAACATTTTTGTATAAACCTTATTTTGTCTTTGACTGTAACATCCACGATCACTATCATAATCTTAAAAGTTATTCTCTTAAATTATCGATGGAGTATCTTCCAACTGTCTCTATCGTGTGCTAGCACTTTGACGTTTTGAGTATTATCGAGAAAATTGAATCCTGACCATCCATACGGCTTTGCCAATCCGACAGTTGCTGCAATTTGACTTTCAATGTTATTATCACAAGCTTCTATGGTGGTTCAGGATTAAATTTTGTCGATAGTAGCATCCAAAGTATTCAAATATTTCGGTACACCATGTATTGCTAAAAGTATTTAACGCTGACTGTACATATACCTACCTACCTACCTGTTGTACCTATCTATTTACCTACTAAGTATATTCACGCAAACTTTACGTCCCTTCATCGGCTTCCAGTTTCAGGACGTTCCATATTGGGTAAGATACTTCCAAAACCTTTGCATGCATAATATCTTTAGAATTGTTTGAAAACTATACCAAATTATACCTTTATTTTAGTAGGTATTATTACCTACCAAGGCTTTAATTAGATACCTATTTACATATAAGTAGAAATATTGATTAGAAAATTTCTCTCTGTGAATCGTTATCCATTAAATGAAATGAGTCGCGGAGTTATTAGTATTTTTTGTATTCATTATCTTTAAAACTGTTAAAAAACAGTATCGGTTCGTGGCATATTTACTCGTAGGCATGGCTCACACTAGAAAACACAGGCCCGTTCCATTGCAGCCTCTGTCTTCCACCGTCTAGTCACGTGATACTTTCTATAGAAAATGAAGATTCGAAGACTTTTTTCGAATAAATTGTTTTCGTAACGAAATCTTCGTTCCAGACGCAATGCCTTCTAGTATAAACAATCCTTAACTATTAAGCAGCTAAGTATATCTATTTTAAACCGCTGTTTAAACCAGGTACCCTCTCAACGCCTGCAAGCCGTCAGTCTTCGGAAGACAGCGCGACCACTGCCAACCAGCCTACAATGTGGCTCGGTACTGAGGACGGCTGCATTCACGTCTACAACTGCTTAGATAACATACGAATTAAGAAAAACAAGGTGAAACTACAGCACAACTCGGGGGTGCATTCTATAGTGTAAGTAATATTTGATTTATTAAGGGCCTGTTTCACCATGTCTGAATGAAAGATATCGGTCAGATAAATGTTCGCTGTCCTCTTCTGGTATTATGGGTAAAAGGGTAGTGATAATTTTATCTGATGGATAAATATTATCTGGTAGTGATAATTGTATCTAGGAAAAGATAGAAACTCATGGATTTATTCGGAAATATTTAATATGTATGAACCTACCGCCATTTTTAGTTGTTAAGACTTGTGTTCACAGCAAATAATGTAGGTTCCTTAGTATTCTTTTAGAAATAAGAATGAAAAAAAAAACACTATCGTGGACTATAAACAAGTTTGATAATAATTGAAGTACGTAGGTACAGGTGTAGTGAGAAATTACTTGCCTTCGGAAACGTTCGTAAACACATGCTGTTTCAGGCAGTGTCACCGAGTCTGACTGAAGTAGCATGACAGCTATTACTGTCAGTCTCAGTGAGATAGACTGAAACAGCATGACGTTGACGAACGTTTCCGAAGGCAAGTCATTTCTCACTACATCTGTACCTATGTTCAGATTTGAATTGATTTCTATAGTACTAGCGACCCGCCCCGGCTTCGCACGGGTACTATATACCTACATAAAAACCTTCCTCTTGAATTACTCTACCTATAAAAAAATCTCATCAAAATCCGTTGCGTAGTTTTAAAGATTCAAGCGTACAAAGGGACATAGGGACAGAAAAAGTGACTTTATTTTATACTATGTAGTGATAGTGAAGTGATAAATGACATACATGTGTCACCTAAGTGTAAACTAGATATAGGTATTATCGAGTCTACGCGCGTAGGTTACTTATTGAGACGCGCTAAAGAGATTATGTCAACAATTTCAGATACATGGAGGGAAAGGTGTTTGTTGCCCTTGGCAACGGTGATCTCGTGGTGTATTGCAGAGATATAGGTATGTACTAATTGCTTTTCAATTCCTATTAAAATTCACAAGATGTAAAAATACCTGCGCACAATTTACACACACGCACAAACATTTTTAAACAAATTATACACAATCACTTGCCGTGAGATGAAGTCAGTAAGAATATCTATGGGTACATTTAATACCACCCCAACCCTTCCCATCGGTGTCGTAAAAGTGGACTAAGGGATTGAAGTGTCTGTACTATGACAATTTATTTATGATGAGCAGCAGCGTCATTGTCATTACATTGGACTCACTACTGCGAGTACTGCGATGGCCAACCCGCTTCCGCGGGTTAACTATGCATTTAGACGCATTAGGACTTAGGAGGTAAATGCCCATAATCGTCACACTGGGCAAGCCTCCCCAGGCGTCAAGTTGGACGAAAAGTGGAGGCACCCTCTCCAGCCTCGTCACTAAAACAAATAAAAAAAAACTGGGCAAGCGTCCACGATGATGACGTTGTTGCCCATTAACAATCTCAAAGAATACTCAGTGACACTTCAATCCTTTAGTCGGCTCTTACGACACCCGCAAAAAGAGCTGAGTTGAGCGAGAAGCGAGAAGAGAGGAGTTGATCAGCATTGCGTCAATACCTATAGGTCATAGGAGAGGCCTACGTTCAGCAGTGTACTGAAATAGGCTGATGAACTGCTGATGTGATGATATTTAACCACCAGAAGCAGCTTTAGAAGTTCAGGGTGCTTAGCCAAGTTGCCAATCACTAGCGCATCGTAGTTTTCCCTCTTCGTCGCACTAATGAAGGAGTGACCGAGAGGGAAAACTACGATGCGCTAGCAAGCGCTAGCGATTGGCAACTTGGCTAAGTATCCTGTTCTGCTTTCCAGATGGTTCCTGGACTGAGCGCTCCACGATACCCGTGGGCACAGGCAGCACGTCCGTGACCAGCATGCTGCTGTCCGGGGGCAAGCTGTGGTGTGCGACGCACTCCTCCATCAAGATCATTAACCCGCAATCGTTACAGGTCAGTTGAGAGGTTCTTTACATACATTACAACTATTAGTCCAGAGGCCCGTTTCTCGAAACCTTGTAACTTGTAATACAAGTGGAATCCCTTTTTAATACTATTAATTGGAAAAGGACTTCCGCTTGTATTACAAGTTACGAGCTTTCGAGAAATAGGCCCCAGTACTACAACTATGATCCACAAGTTCAACTCGTAACTATGCATCGATTGAAATCTTAGTAGTAGTAGCCTAGTCCTAATAGTAGCAAATTACTTTCTTGTACACCAAACATGTTATAACACAATTATACAGAGATACCTTTAGGTGGTGAGATAATGCCCAGAATTTTACCATTCACAGCATTGATTAAAATAGTATCGAATTTATTTCAATTGAAAAAAATTTCATGTATTTTAAATTCGGAATAAATCTTGACTATTTGACAGTTCCCGGATAGCATGGTATCCAAAACTAAAATGCTTTTAAACATCTATGGACATCTATTTAACTATCCGAATTCTATACGATACATGATTGGTGAGAGTGTTGTATCATTACATTGTCGCCGCGAGATAGTGTCTTTTTAATCATGTGCTGATCCAACTGGATGGTAAAACCGATAATGGTTTAAAAGGCTGGACTATCAAGTAGATGCGCAATTTATACTGAAACTGAGGTCTATGTCTCAATTCCAGGTCGACGAAACATTCCAAATAAGTTCCGAAACGAAGCCCATCAGCCACATGGCGGTGGCCGGCGGCTCCATCTGGCTGTCACTGGACAATGCGGCGCAGCTGAGGTGCTACAACGCTACCACGAGGGAGATGCTCGCGGAGATCAACATCACGCCGCAAGTTACCAAAATGCTGCAAGGTTAGTTGAGAATCAGTTGGCCGTTCTACTGTGACCATACTCAAGGATAACTACGACAACGGCTGCTACGTTGAGTCTAAGCCGACGAACATATTGAGTTGAGCTCTAGATTCAGCTCAAGCCTCTATTGAACTCACCCAGAATCTTCCTGCTCGCGAAGATCAACATCACGCCGCAAGTTACCAAAATGCTGCAAGGTGAGTTGAGAATCAGTTGGCCGTTCTACCGTGACCATACTCAAAGATAACTACGACAACGGCTCCTACGTTGAGTCTAAGCTGACGACCATATTGAGTTGAGCTCTAAATCCAGCTCAAGTCTCTATTCAATTCACCCAGCATATTAACATTACGCCGCAAGTCACCAAAATGCTGCAAGGTGGGTTGAGAATCAGTTGGCCGTTCTACTGTGACCATACTCAAAGATAACTATGACAACTGCTCCTACGTTGAGTCTAAGCCGACGAACATATTGAGTTGAGCTCTAGATCCAGCTCAAACCTCTATTGAACTCGCCCAGCATCTTCCTGCTCGCGAAGATCAACATCACGCCGCAAGTTATCAAAATGCTGCAAGGTGAGTGGAGGATCAGTATGGGCCTAACCACGATCGACGTGTTGCATCTCTGTCACACTTATTACGAATTTCCAAGGGAGGTAACACGTAGGTCGTGGTTGGTAGTAGACTCATTCTTATGACCAATCCATTCGAAACACAGCAAGACATTATCTATGTAGGTATGTATCATGTGAGCGTCTCAGTAAAATTTTCTTCTTTTGTCACGTATCATAGGTCATAAGGTCGGAATTGGCTCGTACCTTGAATTAAATAGCAAAGTCACAAAGTGGACATTTTTACACTTTTTACTCCACCGCTCACATATTAAGTCCTGTGAACAAATCCACAACACAAAACACATTTGTTCCTACTTGTTAACAGATGTCTTTGAATTAGTCTCCTATCTTTGTGAATCCCGCGCGTGTAGATATCCGAGAAAAATGTAGAATATTCAAATATTATTGCTTTCCAGTGTGAACACCATTATGTCAAGTGCGGGTGTAAGCGGTACAGCAAATAAAACCTAATATTATTCTAGACCTTGTCGTATAATCTACTTTTACGTGAGCATGAGTAGATGCTATCTTGTTACCACGTATATAAATAACAAACGGATTAATATCCCAAAATGAATGTGGAAAGCTGGAAAGGACTTGACAGTAACAAATTAAATGAAAAACATAGCGCTATGAGCATGACAAGAATAGTGAACAGAAAACGGGATTAGAAATTCCTTCTTAAACTTGCAGGCTGCGACGACATCATCCGGCAGCACAAAGCGGCGTGTCTGCGCGTGACGGCACTCCTCGCACACCGGGACACGCTGTGGGTGGGCACGAGCGCTGGTGTATTACTCACCGCGCCGCTACATAACTCGCCCAACGCGCGCACTGGCCAGTTCACTGTGCCTACACTCACAGGTATTTTTTTTTATTCAGAATAGGTAGACGTTGAAAGCGGTGGTAGCTCAGCGGTTCAGACGTTTGACTTTCATTCCGGAGGTCGTGGGTTCAAATCCTGGCTCGCACCAATGAGTTTTTCTGAAACTTATTTACGGAATATCAGATGATATTTACCATTCGCTTTCGGTGAAGGAAAACATCGTGAGGAAACCTGCATACATCCGCGAAGAAATTCAAAGGTGTATGTGAAGTTCCCAACCCGCTTAGGGCCAGCGTGGGGACTATAGCCCAATCCCTCTCATATATGAGAGGAGGCCTGTGCCCAGCAGTGGGACATTATATAGGCTGAAATATTAGGTAGACGTTTGATATCTACGATGAGTCTTAATATGACGACTAGCTTAAATTTGTAAGCACGCTGGCTGGCCTAGGTACTGTTCACTGCGCCGCTACATAACTCACCCAACGCGCGCACTGGCCAGTTCACTGTGCCTACACTCACAGGTATTTTTTTTTTATTCAGAATAGGTAGACTTTTGATATTTATGATGAGTCTTAATATGACGACTAGCTTGAATTGGTAAGAACGCTGGCTGGCCTAGGTACTGTTCAAGTGTTCACTGCGTCGCTACATAACTCGCCTAACGCGCGCACTGGTCAGTTTACTGTGCCTACAATCACAGGTATGATATCTATGAGTCTTAACACGAGTAGTTTAAATTGGTAAGAACGCTGGCATAATCGTGATGCGCACAAGTTCCCAAACACGAACGGCCGTTCTACTGTGACCATACTCAATGATAACTACGACAACTGCTCCCACGTTGAGTCTCAGCCGACGAGCATTTTGGGTTGAGCTCTAGATTCAGCTCAAGCTCAAGTTTACTATATCACTAACTAGAATACCTATTTGGCGTCTACGAGTAATTCGAAGACATATCTTGTCACAAATCATAAATCTCGTATCACAGGCCCGTTTACTGTGCATACTGTGCAGGTATAGTCTAAATACTCGACGCTTCACTATGTACTCATAACGAAACAAACGCATAGGCCTGTTGTCAGTGCTTCTGTCTACATATTGTTATATGTAGCGTAAAAACTGGTATGATAACTCACGTAGCAGACTTTCTGCCTAATGCTATACCCCGAAGCTGCACAATTTTCAATATCTTAGCAGTGATGATGATAACTGATACTAAACATTAAATATCGTATGTTTGTAAATTACAGGTGTAACCTACGGGCATACTGGCCATGTGAGATTCCTGACCATCGTCGAGAATCCAGCTCCTCACAAACAGCCGGTGAAACCCGCGCAGGCCAGTCTCAAGACGAAAGCCTTGACCAGGCGGTCAGCCAACGCAGAGAAACTTCACAAACAGGCAGAAACCACGCAGAGTAACAAGGAAACTTTAATAATTTCGGGAGGAGACGGCTATGAGGACTTTAGGAGTTCAAGCATGACCGAAGATGCTGGCAGAGAAGACTCGACCAATCATCTCCTTCTGTGGAGAGTATGAACGATTACAAGGCCTACAGGGTTTACGATTTCTTCCAAGGCCTACTTAAAGAAGGCGGTACTTGGAACCGTAAGACCACGAGATGGCGATACGGAGAATTCGGGATTGTCGTTTTCAAGTGTTTTTCAAATGTGATTTTAACGTAACGTCTTGAAGACACATAATACGGAGCCTAATGATGTTTAAAATGTTTTCGAATGAATGTTATTATTATTCCAGCTTATAATTTAGATTGATGTACGCTAATCTAATGAAATAAAATAATAAAGTAAACGTTAAAAAATGTGTTGCGCTTCTGAGCGTGGGTAAATGTAGGATTTTGAGATTATTAACGGTTAGTTAAGGCATTAAATGTCACTGTCATCCTGCGGCCATAAATGTATACAAAATTTGATTACCAAAATAGGTATAATCGAAATTTTTAATGGTAATTTAACATTTTTAACAGTATTATTAAAAAAACTGAATTGTTATGTTCAAGCATCGTTTTAAGATGACGTCCTAAGTACCTTGTTATAGACATTTTATAATAATTATTAAAAGGTCTTTTAGAGTTATTTACACGAAAATAGCCATATCAGACGAGTGTTATATTTGCCCCTTGAATGCGGCCATATGAACCAAGAAAATATAATATAGTTATCTAGTAAAAACGTAGGTATTCAAATGTATGAAACATTTGAACCATTATTATAGCCGGCCATTTTAAAACGTTACATTGTTTTAAATAATGAGAAGTAAGCAATTGGAATTGTTTTAATAGTCTGAAACATTTTCAAAACAAAAATAAATATTATTTTGCGGTGATTGCTCAGAATCATTGTTTTTACCAGATCCACATTGAGAGCGGATTTAAATTAATAGGATGTTTGAATGTATCACATATTATAATATTGCAGTAATAAAAAAGCCACACTAAATATTATGGTTTTTATTTTTTCATAAAAGTTCCTCTCATGACCTGCTTTATTTGTAGCGTCCCATACTCAAAGGGTAAAATGGGATCCTTTTACAAAGGCTCCGCTGTCTATGTCTATCTGTCTGTCCGTCTGTCGCCAAGCTTATCTCCTCATCTAGTGATCCGTGATAGTGAGGCAGTTGACATTTTCACAGATACTGTATTTCTGTTGCCGCAGTAACAACAAATACTGGGTATAATACCAAGTTACCAACAAAGGCGTTTTTTATGATAAATTGATAATGGTATGGAACCATACATGCCAGTGTCCGACTCGCACTTGGCCGGGTTTTTAGAGCTCTGTAGCCAAATGGCAAAAACGGATGTCTTAAGCTGCGTTTTCACTTTGTGTTCTGAGCGAGCATTCGTTCGTTCTTGGGCAGATGAAAACAGGATTTCACAGCAAAATGTTCGTTCGTCAGCCCACGAACAAACGAATGCTCGCTCAGAACACTATGTGAAAACGCGGCTTTAAGGATTTGTCACCTCACTTGGTCCGTCCGTATGCCATAGCCAGTTTTTTTTCGAAAGTATTAGCACTAATAGAAAAACTAATTGTCATCAAACCTATACGCGTGGATTCGTCTTATGTATGTGAATAGTTCTTTAAAAATTATATTGAGATTTCTACTCGTAATATTTTTTTTTTAGTACAGATGGTGTACTCAGGTCCAAAACTTCGGAGGGCCATCTGTACTAAAAAACGTCGTACGAGACACGTGCAAAAACTTGTGTTGGTGTGTGTTTTTCGCACTTGTGTCGTAATGTACTATTTCCTAAGTTTGCGCTGAGTAGTTTCCGCGATAGGCACTTCCAAAATGGTAAAATGTGTTTCCCCCGTTCTTGAAGAACCTATAAATAAAGTTAATTTTAAAAATCTATCAAATGTCACCCTACGTTATAGGGAGCAAACATTACACGCCGTGTGGTGATGGCAGCAATAATACACTTGTCACCACCCCAATTCTTCCCGTGGATGTCGCAGCCGACTAAGGGATTGAATATGGGCAGCAGCGTCATCATAGTGGACGCATTACTGCGATCACCAATCTGCTTACCCAGCGTGGCGATTATTATTTACCTTCTAAATGCAAGCGTATAGACGCATTAGGAGGCAAATAATATAGTTAATGGGAGAAGCCTACGTCCAGCAGTGGACCGAGATAGGCTGACGATGTAATTAATACATTACGTTACAGGTGAAGATTCACCTATTAGACCATAAATATGGTAACCATTTTTTTTTCTTATTTTATTGCGTGTCCGTATTTAAATACCGTAAAACTACCTAATTATAGTCCAAACGCTCCCAGCATTGGTCCAAAACATCGAGTACATTCCAATATGTGTAATTGTTAGTTACACTTATTAGAATGTACCTGGGCCCTATCCCACCAACGTTACAATTGTAAATTACAATTTACATATTACATATATGTAGATAATACAAGCGAGCGTATCACAAAAATTACATATTACAAATTTGTATCGGAAAATTTCTACAAATATGTAATTGTAGCGATAAATCTACAATTCGGTGTATCACAAAACTTTACATATTACATGTGGTTTTCCGGGAAAATTTACATATTTGTAGTCTACAATTGTACGTAAAAGTTTTGTGTTACGATAAATTGTAATAAAATGCGTACAATTTTGTAGAATTGTAGCTACAAATCTACAATTCTATCACCGCGTGTAAAAAGTACAATCTCATTACAAAAAGAGTTCCATTCTACCGTAACACCATGTCGAGTACGAGTGATAGTAGTAGTAAGACTAGCGGAGAAAATGTAGTTGTCAGACGCCAAAGAACGTATAAAGAACGAGTAAATTTGACTTTTTATGTGACTGATTTCACGTTTAATTAGCTATTTAGAGTGAGCAAATCTACGGTGGAATATTTACTACAGGCTATTGGTCCGAATCTGCAACATGAAACAAGAAAAAATTGTAATCTAGACCCAAAGCAACGACTGCTTATAGTGTTACGTTGGTTGGGGTCAGGTTCTCAATACCATGTAATTGGTGATGCTCACGGTGTTTCCAAAATGTCAATGTGTCGTTCTGTTCAAAGAATTTCTACAGTAATAGTGGAAAAACTACTAGGAACTGAAGTACATTGGCCAACAAGTACAAAGTAGCCGGAATTATAGACGGTTCATTAATACCAATTGACGGTCCATATCAAAATGAAGCTGGATACCTAGATCGAAACTGAAACCATTCTGACATGATGTTGATTGTTGTGTGTGGACCTAATATGTAAATTGTAAACTACATTGACAACACCACCCATGCTATATGTTACGGTGATTTGTAATGCATATATTTGTAGAATACAGACTTGTCGCTTCTACATGTTTGTAATATTTGTGGTACGTTTTTATGTAAACAATTCTACAAATTTGTCAAATTTTACATGTGTAAAGTTTAGTGGGATAGGGCCCTGGTTTAGTGTCCCACTGCTGGGCAAAGGCCTCCCCTCTTTTCCTCCATTCGGCCCGGTAGTCACATTTCTCCCGCCAATATGGATAGAACGCATCCGGGTCGTCCCGCCATCTCCTTCTGGGTCTGCCAATGTCCCGGCCAGCACCATCGATATATTAATTGTTATTTTAATCGTGCTATTCATTCATAAGCAAAACGCCTCATTAATACCTAATAATAAAATCTGGAGCCAAAAAGAAGATTGGTTGAAGACTGATGCTTATTTAGGAGTTGAAATGGTGGACCACAGTTGAATGGTTTTACGGTATACAATATTCATCATCATCATCATCATCATCATCATCATCATCACCTTGTCAGCCAAAAGACGTCCACTGCTGAAAATAGGCCTCCCCCAAAAATTGCCACAATGACCGGTCCTGTGCACCCGCATCCAGCGGACTCCTGTGACCTTCACCAGGTTATCAGTCCACCTTGTGGACCCACGCTGCGACTTCCGGTACGTGTATACAATATTACGAAATGTTTAATTTCTAGAACTTGCGCTTAGCGATGGAGAGACGGGCAGACATGTCGAAACTATACGGGTTAGTATTTTATCACGGAGGAATGATGCGCAGACGTTGCGCTTGTTATGCTCTCCGCGGGGAGTCACTTTAGGATACAACCCCGATCTTATATCTTTAGTTATTATCATAAATAAATATATGATAAAACTATGGAATACCTAACCATAAAAGCAAAGGCTTACTGAGAGCTGTATTCTGCCAATTAAATATAAAAAAATAGGAATGCTGTATAACATTGCCTGTGATATTCCATATATTATGAATAAATTAAGCGAGGCGATTGTGATTTTTATTTAAGATTTAAAAGATTTTTTTTATTTTAATAAGTTTTTCAGTACAGATGACGCGATAAGTGGTTCGTTTCTTGTCAGGTTAAAACTTCAGTTCAGAGGGCCATCTGTACTGAAAAGTCGTACGATACAAATGCGAAAAGGAAACTCGCAACTCCTGTCGATAGCAAGTACAGGAGGCTACCACGATGTGATTTGTCAGTTCCAGGCGCGGATCCAGGACTTTGTTGAGGGAGGGGACACTGCCCTATGATATGATAATATTTTATTTAAACTTCAAACACATAGTACAGAAGTCCAGCGCGAGAGAGGGGTAAGTGCCCCCATTGCCCGCCCAACTGGATCCGCGCCTGGTCAGTTCCATAGAATAACTGTCAAAAACTGACGGGCCGAATCGCATTTAAAAGATCATGGGAGCCCCTCTGGTTACATCTGATAATTGTTTTTCTCAAACATGCCATGAAATATTGTCTTTATGTTCCTTAAAATAGACTCGGAAGTATCGCTTTTAGGGCGCGGTAACTTACTGGGATGGAAATGGAATTTCATAACACTTTTCAGGCCAAAAAAAAAGTAACTTTTTTTTAAATTTTATTAAAAATGACAACATTGTATTTTTTTTGTATTTCCTTGTATGTTTGAGAAAAGCACTATACATGCCTCGGCGTGAAAACGGATTCCCGGCCTCGTTACCTATCCTATATACACCTACCAACTTGGCCGGAAATCCTCATTTTCCCGGCCTCTGATGTAATGTACTGTTTTAAAATTCGAGGTTTGCGGTTTCAAAATCAGACATACGGTTACCTGCGAGGCGTACGTTTATAGGATTTGTAGGTACGAGTATACCATTGTGGCATATAAACTTGAATAGAGTCTCGTCTGCTGCTCGAGAAGATTTCTCATAGTAGCTTATTAAAATCACTATGGCAAAACACTATACGCACGGCGTCGGATAGGAAATCAGAGAAATTACCGTGATGTATTAATGCGGTTCAGCTTAGGTCGAGAGAAAAGGATAAGGCCATACGAGTATATCACTATCCCTTTCCCTGAACTTAAACTGAATCGCATTGTCAGCCTCCGTAGCCTAGTTGGTAGTGACCCTGCCTACGAAGCTGGAGGTTCCGGGTTCGAATCCCGGCGAGGGCATAATTTGGTACCCACATCACAAGCCTTAATTGAGCTTAGGTACCGTGGGACTAGGTCGATTTGTGTAAGATGTCCCAAGATATTTATTTTATTAGATATTTATTTATTAATACGTCATGGAAACCCCCTAGTCCCACTACCGCGAAGTTCGTAAATTTCGGGGACTTGTCTCTTTCACTTTAACGAAGACGTCTTTAGAGTGACGGAGAAAAATACCCGAAATTTGTGGATTTCGTAGTTCGCGGTAGGGCCGAACCATGATCGACTTGTTGCCTCTCTCACGCACTTGTGAATTCGTACGCAAGTGTGACAAGGCTGCAACACGTCGATCGTGGTTTGCGGTAGGCTCACAGGACCTTGTTATGTCACTGTTGCCAAAACTAGGTGTTAAAAATTATTGGGGCTTGGGATGAAATAACGAAATAATTCTCATTTTTATTTAAACCATCGTGTCAATCACAACACAATCAATCTGTATAATTGCCTTTCGTTACATATAATAGTTTTTTTTTTAATTTATAACATCGATGATTTCACATTATACCTAAGTAGTTTTTTTTTTCTTTTTTGTGTTGTACCTATACTTATGTCAATAGGAGCCCTAAATATCAAAACATTTTAGTTACACATTGCAGCTACTTCACTAACAAATTCGTCGACTTCGGTATCTTTTGTTTCATTTTTCTTGCCCCTGCTAACAAAATACGGATCATTTTGTAGTTGAGCAGCTAGCTTCTTCAGAATATTCCGTCTGTCTCTATCTTCATTAATTTCCCTTTTAACATTTTTTTCTATATTATTCATTAAGGTTAGATCAATAGTCGCACATATGAGTTCTTTAGCTTTTAAGAACTCATCATGCATTTTCGTATTTGTTGATTGAATATCGTGATTATCTTTTTTGCCCCTTGCTATATAAAATGGATCGTTCCGTACTGATTTGACTATTTCCTCGATAGCATTGCGTCTACCCCGTGATGTTTTATAATACTTCTTTTTGCCTCTTGATATGAAATAAGGATCGAGTGATTCGGCTGAAGACCGACTGCTTCTTTCTACTATAATATAATGTGGTTGATCTGCATATATTCTGTCATCTAACAGAGTGCTAGAGACTGATGGCTTAGCACTCAACTCAAATGGACTGCGTTCAACGTCATGTATATTTTTTAAACGATTGCCATTAAATAAATACTTCAATTGACTATCCCTTCCTCTGTTTTTCCAGAAACGCCCATTATACTCGGCTGTATCCTTTTTCAGTCTAGATAAATAATCTATGTCACTTTCGACTTTATTTATGGCTTCCATAATAGACTGTTTGAGGTCTTCCTTACGTCTGCCTCTATTTCCCCAGAAAGGTTCAGAAGTATCTATTTCTTTTTTGCCACGATTTCCCCAAAATGGTTCTTCGACCTCCTTTTTTCCTCTGTTGCCCCAAAAAGGCTCTTCCTCTTGTCGTCTTCCACGGTTACCCCAAAATGGTTCATCGTCTTCCCTTCTACCTCGACTCCCCCAAAATGGCTCATCTTCTCTCCTTCCTCTGCTACCCCAAAAGGGTTCTTCTTCTTGTCGTCTACCTCTACTACTCCAGAATGGGCCTACATCATTATCAAAGGATATTTCGTCTGAATTCCGCCTTCCTCGATTGCCCCAAAATGGAACTGTACTTTCCCTTCTGTCTTTTAAACTTGGATGTTCATTAAGCTTTTGTTCTGTTCTAAGGTTATAATAATTATTATTTCCGGAAATAAGGTCGGAATATGGTAAATCATTGAAATTTTCTTCAGAAGAACGCCTTCCTCTATTTCCCCAGAAAGGCGGTTCATTATATAGTTTATTTTTTAAATTAGGAAACTTTCTATTTACTTCATGGTCAATATCATCTTTAGTTAAATCTTTCTGTGTAGTTTGTCTTTTTCCTCTATTTGCCCAAAATTGTCCTTCACTATCATCATAATCAGCAGATCTTTTAATACGGTCCGTTTCTTTTTCCTTGAAATGTGTTTTTTGAGTTATTTTTGCTGTTTTTGTTTTATTACCACCACCAAAAGCATTACTTGACAGGATCAGCAGAATCAAGGCTAATATGTGCAGCCTTTTACGCATTTTGTTGGCAACTGAAAAAATGGACTTCATTTAGATTTTGTTTTAATGTTAAGGCTAAGGCAATTATAGCCTACCTATTTAAGTATAAGTTAGAAAACTTTAAAAGTGAAACTAATAATACTATTGTAAAACTACTTCATAGTTTATTATTTCATCAAAGGGATTTATACAAATTGTAATTTAGAGGTGAGATTGATCCAACGTTTTTCAAATTAAAAGGACAGATTTTTAATATGTAGGTAGGTACTACACGTTATAGTTATAACTTAAATAACGTTAACGGAATAGGTACACTATGTTTTTTTAACAAAATGTTTAAAATAGTAATACAGAATGTGTGTAAATTTAAATATTACGTTTTTCATTATAACGTCGATATAAGAGAACCAGGTTGGTCAAGAAATGAAATAAGTATAAACATTATCTTGCAACGACCTTTACTTAACAAATTATCCCGCGATTTTAATTTATTTTACAGTAGCTTAGTCAAGTTAGTCAGTACCTAGGTATTTCAAAGATTCAGTCATTGTTTACCCTAATCGACATCTATTTTAAAATAGAAATGGAGAATCAAACAACAACAAGTAAAATCATGTTAAAGTAACCCTTCTGAATTTTAGATTTATTTATTATAATTTATTGTACAATGTGTTACCATGATGAGGGCTTTTATTTAAATAGACCATTCAGATGATATTTCATAACCCTGACCATCATGTAATAATATAAAAAAATATGGTAGGTATTTCTAATTGAAGTTAAATGAGAAGCAATCAAAGTAAATCAGAGATTGATAATTTTCATTTTTACATAGTTATGTATTGATAATGACAGGTTGGATCGTTTGACAACTAAGCTTTAGGTAGTTACTTTGACCGTTAGAAGGAAATAAATGAATTACACATTTAATTTAAATATTTGTGAATTATCAATGCTTAAAAATGCTAGTAGTTCTTGCATTTAAATGTCACCTGCTGTGATGAAAACCCGCATTATTTAAAAGGGTATCTACCCTAGCTGTAGAAGAATGGAAAATTCAATTTATTTAAATTATCTATACCAGATAAAGTAGATGTACCTTACGGATTTTCATAATCGACTTTACCTAAATTAGAAAAATAGTTGTTTACTCACAGTTTCCTGAACTTCGTCAAATGCGGACCATACTAACGTCCACTTGGTTGCAGCAGGGTTGTGCTTCTGAAGTCCGGTGGTGTGGTCCGTCTTTTATAAGGGCAGCCGGCCCCGGGGGCTGTCACAGCGGATCTCATTTGTTCTGTTTTCCACTGTATTTCTCAAGAGAGCGTGTGACCGTTATTAAATTAAAACAACGTTTCTTACATTGGACTGGACGTATATGTGGGCATTGTTGGGTTCCACGCGGAAGATACGGGTTCAAAATATAAAAATGTTGGATTTATTCGAAAAATTCAGAAAGCCTTATATTTAAGAAACTATAAAACGCGATTTTTTTTAATAATAAACGTTATAAAACTATATAACTTTAGACAGTTTAGACCATCTCAATGACAATTAACTTTTCCTTTGTTTTTTAGATTACATGTTAACAATTAGGTAGTAAGTAATATTAATATGTATACTTGTCAGGATTGTTATCTTGGCATTGAAGACAGGGTCTAATAGCCAAAATGACCAGCTTATGCCGATTCCGCGTCGATTGATTTGGAAAGACCTTAAAAGTGCAAATAAAAACTGTAATAACGTGCAGCCCTAAATGCATGTAATGTGCACTGCAAGGAGATAACTGCGACTGCCATTATGATGATGTCGTTCTTGTAAGTGCGCGATGGTATCTAGATCCTCATTTTATACAATCATAAGGTAAGTGTTAGAATAAACCAAGAGTCAAAACTAGTCCAAAATGAAGCTTATTTCGACATCGTAGACACCAAAATTATGTCGTTTTAATTTTTTAGTGAGTAAAATCTGCACTGCAGTAGAATATACCGCAATTGATGCATTCTTCGTCGTCGCCGCTTGTTTTTCAGGAAATTGAACGCAATGAATTACCTCTTTTTTAAATAGCCTGTATTGCACTGCTAGGCAAAGGAAGATTGATTATGAGCAGCAGTGTCATCATAGTGAACACTCTTACTTAACTGCGATCGCCAATCCGCTTGCCCAGCGTGGCGATTATCGACATAAATGAATGAAACCTCCTAACTATTAGCGTATGGACGCATTGGCAATAGGAGAAATCTTTGTCCAGCGGTGGACTAAATATAGGCTGACGATGTTATGTGTTTAAGAACAAATTTGAAAGTATGAACTGTATCTCTTTTAAAATAGACTTAACGCTGTCTCCAGCAAGTTAACATGACCCTAAGACGAATTTGAAAATTGTGAATTTCGGGCATTAGGCTCTGCTAGCAATGTACAAGTTGCAGAACATTCTCAAAATTGCGGGAAAATATTCAGAAAATTCCGAGAATTTAAGAGTAAGTTCTCATTGAGAATGTCTCCATGAGAACTTATAAATATGTGTTATAAATAATTATTCTAAATCGTAATAAGGCAATAACTATAACTCATAAGGCATGTATCTAGTATTGGTCTTGGCTTATTAGATTATTGGTTATATTGAGATTCCCGAGAACATTATTTATGCAAGTTTCGAAACTTATGAAACTTCTCCTCGGTACAATAGCTGGCTCTGCCACTCCAATGAGATGCTCCAAATATACGATTTACGCAGTAGGCTTCCGTGTCTCACTTGGAGGACCTGAAAGGCTGCAAAACGCATTATATGTATTGTTAACGCCTGGTAACACCGGCACCGGCGTTGACCAATCCAGACGACCGTCGGTAGCGAATCAGAGGGCTCCGTGAGCGCGACAACAGCGCCCAGGTTGCGGGCGCTCGACACCACAAAAAGCAGAGCACCGAGCCCAGAAATCTCTCTTTCCTTCTAACCACTGAAGCCGCCGCACGTGTCCTAGACCTAAAAAGAACCTCTCGATTGTACTTATCCATAAATAAAAATGGTAAACTATTTAACAAGTAGTTTTACTTCATAGGCTGAAACATAATTGGCGACCGTGACAGGACACGTGCGGGCAGGTCTATTATTTTAAATTGCAGAGCCTAACTTTCGTCGGCCATATTGGAGCGTCGTGGTCTTGGAGCCGACGACGTCGCAAGCCGAATCCAGCTACCGCCAGCCTTCGCCGCCAGCCCAGTAACGCGTGCCCGAAGAAGAGGACTGCTGAGGGACAGCTGCGGCGAAGACCAGGGAACCTTGGGACGGACGATCGTCGGCGTCTGGTAACACGACGCGACCGCGTGGCGCGCGGCGAGACAAGGCGAGTGCCCTGATACCTAAAGTGCCCATCCGTACCCACTTTTAAATCTAAGTCAAGTCCTTTCTTTCTTTTTCTAACTTAAATTCTCAATTTCAATATTCTGACCTACAAACTTGACTACAATTTAACCTAAACATACCTATTTTGCAGTTCATTGATCTTTGACCATTACGTAACTAAACTCGACAAATTACTTTAACTTAAATAACCTTGAATCCCAACTAAATTGTCTTTAAACTGAGTGCCTACTGTGATTTATTGCATCTATTTGTGTTTTTACCTACAGGACAGTTTCTTATCAGCTTGTTTTTAGTGATCTTCAAATACCTAACCTCTCAGTGCACGTTGTGTGAGTTAACTTAAATACCGCTTCAGTGCCTATCTATTTAGGCTTTCTTAATTAAATAAGGCAGTGCAGTGAAAACCTGTGCATTCCTTTAACGATATAATAATAAATACCTAACGCGTTTATTTAAAACCTGACTGAAGCGGCTTGTTTGTGCCTATGTTATCGCCAGCTTGCCTACGCATTTACGTTTAATTCATTTGCACTTAAAAACCCTTGTTTGCAAGCGCACGTGTGCCATTCTAAAATTAATTTAACTTATTTCCTTTTCTCTTTGCTGACATAGACAATTTCATTCAACTTCACGCCACCCTTGCCTGCGCTTTGGTTCTTGCACGCATATGCACCCTTTCTTTTGCACGATTTCAGTGACGAGGCTGCCCACGTGCGCGCCGCGTGCCACGTATACATACCACGTGCCCACGTGTGCTTCGCGTGCCACGTGCGACCACGTGTCTGCGCACCGGGCCACCTCGGCGTAGCTGTTGAAGGCATCAGGGGCGTGAGCTGTTTTGCCAATTTAACTTTTTGCTGACGTGGATACTTTTTAACTCTAAATAATATTTTTTCTCAAATTAATTCGTCTGTTTTGCCAGCTCAGTTAACAAACAAAATTCAACATGACTGAAGCTGCAAAAAAGGAAGCTCTCTTGGCCGAATTACGCATTAAGCGTGGATCCATAAAGGGTCAAGTTTCTAAATTTCGTGGTTATTTAAATACAATTAAGGATGATGAAGTGTTAACGGGAATTAAATTTAATGAGCTTACCTTAAGATTAAATAAAGTTATAGAGTTATCCACGCGCCTGGACGAGCTGCAAACTTCGATTGAGGTAGTTAATTCTGAAAGCCTTGAGAGTGAGCTCCTAGAAAGGGACGCTAATGAATCTCACATTAATTCTGCTATAGCTGTAGCTCAAAATATATTAGAACGCTCTCAAGCTCAGAAACCCTCACCTGAGCCGTCTGTAAAAACTTGTTCTTCATGCGGTTGTCATTCCGAGCACCTCGGCTTCAAGTTGCCTCAAATTAAAATAAATAAATTTGATGGATCTTATTATAAATGGATGGAATTCAAGGACCTTTATGAATCTCTGATTCATAACAATGACCACATTAAGCCGATCCACAAGTTTCACTACTTAAGTTCATACCTTGAAGGCGAGGCTGCCCGTCTAATTGCAAATTTAGAAGTTTCAGCTGTCAACTATACTGAAGCCTGGAAACTGCTGTGTGACAGGTTCAGTAATAAAAGGCAATTAATTACTAATCATTTGAATGCATTGTTTAATATGGAAAATATACAGCGGGAGTCTGACAAGTCGCTTAGATATTTAAGCGATAATTTCTCTAAAAACCTCCGAGCGTTGAAAACATTAGGTCAACCTACGGAGCATTGGGATACAATGTTAATTCACATGTTAGCTGCAAAATTAGACTCAAATACATATTCAAAATGGGAAGAGCACAGAAATACTCTTCAAGAGTGGCCTACACTTGAAGATTTTAAAGAATTTCTAAAAAATCGTGCAGACATATTAGAAAACCTGTACCGATCTAAAAGAGAAAAACAATCTAATCACAGGTTAGAGCCTGTGACTAATAAAAATTCATTTAAACATGATAAAAACATAAAAACCTTCATGATTTCAGAAAAACAAGGTGACAACAAAGGTCGGCCGTGCGTCGTGTGCCGTGGTGATCACAGAGTGTACGACTGCCCAGCCTTCAAAAAGATGTCGGTCGACGAGCGCTGGTCGCGGGCGTCCACTCTGAGACTCTGCCATGTCTGCCTCCGCCCGGACCACGAGACCCGTCAGTGCAAGCTCAACGGTTGTCGTGTATGTAAGAGACGTCACAACACATACCTACACAACAACACACAAACCACTAACAATCTGTCTAGTGGGTCTAACACAGATCAAATAAGCCAACCCACCGACAGCGTTAGGGAGGAAGCTATTTCCTCCTCAACAATGGTAACTTCTGACAGTGCCGAGGTGCGAAACACCCTCACTGCTAATACTTCTCTCAACAGTAGTGAAGCATTGCTCTCTACTGCTCTAATTGAAATTGTAAATCCTGTCAACAATAAGAGAGAGACAGTCAAATGTCTCTTGGATAACTGTTCACAGTCTAATTATCTTACTGAAGCGTTAAGGCAACGCCTGCAACTTGACCTTCAGCCTCTAACTGCCACAAATGTAACGGGAATAGGAAATACCTCTCTGACCTATAAACCTATGAGGTGCGCAGCTCATATAAAATCTAAACTGACCAATTTCAATGCTAACGCAGACTTTCTTGTCTTAAATAAAATAACTGATCAATTTCCTAAAAAATATGTTGATATTAGTTACCTTAACTTACCGGCATCGATGAAACTTGCAGATCCAACCTTTAACGTCCCATCTCAAATAGATATGCTATTAGGAGTTGAACTATTCTGGTCGATCGTTACTGGAAGGGCAAAAACATTGCAAGGTAGTAAGTGCACCTTTCTTATCCCTTCAAAGCTTGGGTGGCTTGTAGCCGGTCCGATAGAGGGCGCCACTGCCTATGTAAACTCATTAAACACAAGTACCCATTGCTGCATGTCTGACCTGTCAGCCCAAATGACTAAGTTCTGGGAGACGCAGGAGGTACCGCAAGAAGCGGACTTCAAAAATGGAGGTGAGTTCGATTCTCATCCCATAGAAAAACATTTCACAGATACCACATATCGCCAATCTGATGGCAGGTTTGTAGTGCGTCTACCTTTAAAGGATACGCCCGACTGCCTAGGCAACACATTTAACATTGCTAAAAAACGCCTATTCAACTTAGAAAAACGTTTCAGTAAACAACCTGAACTTAAAAAAATGTATACTGATTTCGTAAACGAATATGAAAGTTTAGGTCATCTGTCGGAATCTAAGCAATGTTACAATGCTTATCACGACCCTCATCACCCGGTGATGAAGGACAGTGAATCTACACGATTAAGGGCAGTCTTTCATGGCAGCTGCCCAACCTCCTCTGGTTATTCTATTAATGATATCCAGATGGTAGGACCTAACATACAAAACTCGTTATTTGACATATTGCTTAGATTCCGACAGTATAGATATGTGCTGTCGTCTGATATAGAAAAACAATATCGTCAAATCTTAATTAATGAAGCAGATAGACACTTGCAAGTCATTTTGTGGCGTGAAAACGAGCACCTACCTATTCGTTCTTTGACCTTAAATACTGTTACGTATGGCTTCGCCTCTTCCAGCTGGTTAGCGGCGCGTTGTTTGTGGCAGTTAGGGGGCTGAGAGCAAGGATCCATTAGTTAAGACTATAATACAAAATGATTTTTATTGCGATGACTTACTGACAGGCGCAGATTCTGTAAAAGAACTCCTTCATATACAAGCCGAGTTATCAAAGGTCCTAACCGCCGATTGCTTTAACTTACGTAAACACCGCTCGAATTCAAACGAGTTATTACGTTCTGATTCTATTACTCAAAATGATCATTTGGCATTGAGCCAATCTTGTCAAACACTTTGACAGGGCTGGCTGCCCAGCCAAGATATTCTAAACTATGCAATTAAGCCTTATGAATCTGATGAAAAGGTTACAAAAAAACCATTATTGTCAAAAACGTTCCAAATCTTTGATCCCATAGAACTGTTAAGTCTGAACACAGTTAAACTTAAAATATTACTTCACTAAACACTATGGAAACTTACTTTATTAAACATTATGGAAAGAAGGCAAACTTTGGGACCAACCAGTTTCACCTGAAATCCAGCGAAGCTGGACGCAATTAATTAAAAACTTGCAACATATAAAAACGCTTACTAGATTTGTATTTTTTTAGTCTACATTATACTAATCGAAATTGCCCAACAGCAGTCATTGACATCTGAACCCAAAAACGATGCACAAAGGTCATATGTTTAGCCCTAAATCACACATCACAACTCTGTCTCCGTTCATTGTCTCTCAAGGTATCTTGAGAGTCGGGGGGAGGCTGGAGGCTTCTGATCGTAGCTACGACCAGAGGCATCCCATGTTATTACGTGCTAAACACACTCTAACCAGACTCATTTTTACACATGAACACATACGTCTCTTACATGCAGGGCCACAGTTGTTATTATGTTCAGTTCGAGGACATTATATGGCCGGGTCGGAGGCAGACATCTCGCAAGAAGCACGGCCCGCAATTGTGTCCACTTGTAGGCGTATTTCTGGTCAAACTTTAAAAAATATTATGG
>JALPQI010016638.1:0-22491 GCA_025490895.1 Thaumatotibia leucotreta
CGGGAGACGGTGGATGGAGTTTGCTTCCAAGTGGAGATCTAAAAAGGAGGCCTATGTTCAGCAGTGAACGTCTAGTGGCTTAAATAATGATGATAATGAAATGCCTCAGACTGTTGAGATACTTCAGACATGATATGTAACATGAACATGTTTATCAAAATAATGATATATTATATGTTTTTACTTCTGTGAATATGGTACCTACCGAAAAACACAGTTACCGGTGTATTTATTACATTCAGTAACTATCTATATAGAAGTTTACTGTGATCAGAAGTTGCACCGTTTATATAAACATATTTATCTTCTAAATTGTTTGAAAACTCAATTGTGTGTACCAAAAACAAACCTTTCCACAATTGGAAACGATTTTACGTCACCACTCCCAGCCTATAAAGAAGCATCAAAAAAATCCTATGTATTGTTTCGACTATTCTTTCCCCTTAAACAAAAAGGGTTGCCATGTTAGAGAATTCTGCCCGAATGGAAGAAGTATGCGGGAGTTTTTATATCTGTTTGTTTTTTAAATATTTCGCAATTTTCGCCTTTGATCGAGGGAAAGGATATTTTTTATAAATCGTACTTTTCGCTGCCGAAATTTCATTAAAGCGTTTTTAGTTGAGTAATTTGCGTATTTTTGAACTTTTTCTTTATGTTATTGAAATAAATAATTATCAGTCTTTAAGGTGAATTAAGCAAATGAAGGTAGATACAAATTAAAAGAGTTTAATTTTATTTTATTAATTGAATAATATTTCGGTCAGTATTTGGAACGTGATTTGTGACAACGTTTCTTAGAAAATAGGCGATTTAAATAGTACCTATCATATCATGGTAAAAAACCTCCAAAATAGGCTAATAAATCTTATAATTACCGCATAATAATGTGTTTAATGAATTTATATATTCTTTAATTACAGTTTCAACGGTGTCCGAGAAGCAAAGTTGATTGACCTTAAATAGACATTTTTATTTGTGTGAACTTACTGATGCATTACTAACGGCCCGAAAAGCCTAACTACAGCATATATTCTCGCAATACCACAATATAAATGTAATTATGTTTATCCGAAAAATATGACTCCAACAAACCATCAAAATCAAAACGGCGTGGCGACTTCAAAGCTACTACCAACTTAAGAAAAACACTCAAAATGTCACTTTAGCCTCTCTGTACTAGACATTTAGTATGTAAAGTTTGGTTATATTTCTGACCAACCGCAGAAATAACTTTGTAACGCTATAAAATCATCTTGTAAACAGCCAACGGCTGGCCATTTCATTCGTGACCAACTATCTTATAAAAAACAACGTTAACCCCAAAGTTGTTAAAGAAGCAAATATTCCAACATCAACTTTAATCCTTCGACGTAGTTGTAGATGCGTCATTATTCGACAGAAAAAACAAGTTGGTAGATCAAGGCGATACCACGAAACACGTCAAATAAACCACTTTGATGACAGATAAAAGTGAGCATGTGAGATTTTTGGAAACAGGAGTCCATAATTGAAAGGTTATCTTTTCATAGAAGTTGTGGTCATTTGGTGTAATATTATTAGGTAGCTTTAGTTTTCTTTGAATAACGAGTTCGTGACAGACCGTTGTAACATAATATATAAAACGTTTTTGAGATGAAATGAATGATATGTTGGTTTATTGTTCGGATAGTTTATAGCGTAATTTCATTGTATATTCAGATGTTTCATATTCATAAGAAAGGCTATGATAGACAGCTTGTCTATTTTTGTATGGCTTCTGTAAGTATGAAATGCTTTCAATAGCGCTCTTCGCGTTTTGTGCTACCTACACTAAATATTTTTATTGTATTTGTAAAGTGGTTAGAAGAAGTTCATTTTATCTGGTCAAAGCAAAATAAAGCCTACACATAAAGCCTATAAACCTATATTCCAAAATGCAATTCATCTTTGATGTCGAAATAGTGTATCATAGCTTTGTTCTTTTATGCATTTCAAATGTAGGTATGACAGTGATGATAATAAAACTAGGAATTTTTAAACTATGATAGGTTTAAATGTTTATGATTAAAAATACTTCAAAATACATATTTTAATACAAATATTTTTCCCACAGATGCGCTTACCATAGAAGAAATCAACTGCGAAAGACTCTGATTGTTATGGGACTCGAACCCGCATCCTCTTTATTACTGGTCCAACGTGCAATTAGAAGCATACCAGATGACCATCCATCGATCACAACGAATGCAGTCATGGTATTGTGAAACTAATTACTACCGACATCTGTAGGTACTTAATTTTTTCGACAAGTATTTTACTACATGTATGTAGAACATTATTTAAGTTTGACTGAACTTGTAAAAAATTCTAATATATTGTTGTATATATTGTTGCGTATAGATGCATAGTTAATAGGAGAGGCCTACGTCCAGCAGTGGACTTTCACAGGCTATAATCGCCACGCTTGGCAAGCGGATTGACGATCGCAGTAATGTGTCCACTATGATGACTCTGCTGCCCATTACCCAACAGAAACATACATACAGGCTAAGCAGAAGCAAATCAATTATTCAAGTTATAATGACAACGAAGAAAAAACATACTTAAAGCAACTGTCCTTCTCAAGTTGGTTACAACAGAATCCGATCGAACGTACACATAAACAATCACTTTATGTAACTTAATCCCTACCCAGGAGCTTCATTCCTACCATTTGTTAAAACGTCGTATATTATTATCCAATTCAAAGTTTCAAACTCACTTAAGACATTTTTCCAATTGTACTGCGATTGCGCACACAAAAATAAAGAAGGAAAAATGTTGTAAGGAATAAAGACGCATGTGACACATACGTCCTTTTTTGTTGGAGAGAAGTAAAGTAAGACATAAATATAGGAGTTACGAGCTCCGGTGAAGAGACAGACGCGTTGAGATATAGCTCGGTAACACTCTTGTATTTTTGTTTTATTGGAATTAAGTAAAATTGAATTGTGTGAGGTCGTTGTTGGTGTTCACTTACAAATGAGTTATGCTTACTGTTTTGGTTACGTCAGCAGAAAGTATGAGGGTTTTGCTAATCGTTTGTAATTTTAGATTTTAAATTGCATTGGAAAAACTTACTTGATTGAACTCGTCTGCTTTCCAAATTGAACATCAGGTCAGTTGAACTGTCCTTATTTTTTTTCAATTATATTAGGTACCAATTATCATCATCATAAATTTAAGAGTCAAACTCTCGTCGGCGTAACTGATGAATCACATGACAGCTGTCTCCATCTAACTCTGTCCAAAGCCGCCTCCTTGACTTCCTTGCACGACACGTCTGCTTTCTATTTTATTTGTTTCATGTAACTTCTTCTAGGTCTCCCTCTTCCTTGCTTCCCTTCAATCCTTCCTTCTATTATGTTTTTATATAAAAGCGTCATGTCGTATAAGGTGGCCGAACATTTTCCCTCGTCTATTTTCTATTATCTTTAACAAACTCCTTTTTTCATTCACTCTTTTAAGCACTTCTTCATTTGTGATTTTTTCTGTCCAACTTATCTTCTCCATCCTTTTCCAGCTCTAATTAATTATTTTTTTTTTTTTTTATCAGCCTGGTTTAGTGTCCCACTGCTGGGCAAAGGCCTCCCCTCTTTTCCTCCATTCGGCCCGGTCGTCACATTTCTCCCGCCAATTCGGATAAAACGCGTCCAGGTCGTCCCGCCATCTCCTTCTCGGTCTGCCAATGCCCCGGCCAGCACCATCGAAGGTTTCCCGTGGGTCCCAGTCTGAAACCATTTTGGCCCACCTTGCCGGGTGCATACGGCAAACATGCCCGGCCCAGTCCCACTTAAGCTTAGCGGTCTTGACACCTACATCTACAATTCCGGTTCTGGAGCGCAGTTCCGTGTTTCTGATTCGATCAGTTCTACGAACACCAAGTATGCTGCGCTCCATCGCCCTCTGGCAAACCTTGAGTTTTGACTTGAGAGCTTCAGTTAATGACCAGGTTTGTGCGCCGTAGGTTAGGACGGGCAAGATACACATGTCAATGAGTTTGCGCTTGAGACACAGTGGAAGGTCACCCTTCAACAGCGCTTTCATGGACCAGAAGCTCTTCCAGGCATTATCGACACGTCTGTTGACTTCCGCGGTCTGCCTGTTTTCGAAAGAAGCTATCTGGCCCAAGTATATGTACTCATCGACATATTGTATATCCTGTCCGTCTACCGTGACCCTACGTTTCGTTCTATTGGTCATTAACTGAGTTTTTGTTCGATTCATTGTGAGTCCAACCTCAAGGCTTGCGATGCTGAGATCTTGTAGCATTTTCTGTAATTGAGATGCCGTATGGGAGAATAGGACAATTAATTATATTAAATGAAAATACATAACTATTATTGTATTCGTCCCCTGTTTTACTCACGTTCCAGGTTTTCCAGTACCTATAGTTTGTACTAAATTTAAATATTAGATGTCATAAATACCAAAGGAAAAATTCCATAGTTTACCAACACCGGAGGTAGGATTTGAACCCACTCAAATTTCGCGGCACTTCAGCTTAGTTGAACCAGTCGAAAGTGACTGATTGATGATGGGCAGCAGCGTCATCATAATAGACATTACTTAGCACACATTAGTTGAAAGTAATTCTCAAGAATTAACATACTCACAGACAAAATAGAAAACAGCGCAAGCAGTGAAAACAATTTCGTAGTCAACCAACGTAACTATCAATATGCTGAATTTATTTCTAGAAAAAGGACCGTAACTCGCTCTGTACTTGCATTTCTTATGCACAGATGGTATCGCGAGATGAAAGGTGGCCGAGCTGACTAATGCTGTGAATTTTAACTAGGCTCGTAGGTGTTGGGTTTCATTTCGAGAACCTAGGGAAAGTTTGTATAATAAGCCGACTATGTCATCATCATCAGCCTATCTTAGTCCACTGCTGGACGTAGGCCTCTCCTATTAACTATGCGTATAGACCAAATGCTCATAATCGCTACGCTGGGCAAGCGAATTGGCGGTCGCAGTGATGTATCCACTATGATGACGCTGCTGCCCATCATCAATCTTCTATCAACCCCTTACACTTGAATCCCTTAGTCGGCTTTTAATTGGCCGTGTGGTGACGGCAGGCAGAATCTCCGACTCTTCCCGCAGGTGTCGTAGACTTATCATACTCTTAAATAAATATTATAAAAGTGAATCACAAAACATGAATTTGTCACATGACACAGTTATCTGCGATCTCGCATATCGCGCGAAATATTAAATATCAATGTCGGCACTTTGTATGGCTGTCATAATTTATAATCTGGTGGACAGCTATTAATCTACTGTGGGTAGCTGGGTAGGTAGGAATTTGGCCTGATATCGGTAAATTTGGTGTCGCAAAATTTAAGGCCCTATTCTGTAGATAATCAGGCCCATGGTGATAAGTAGATGTAACAATTGTAAAATATCACTGTTACTGACGTCACAGGCCTCCACACGGCCTAATAATTCTACGGCTGTCGCTTACCATCGGACAGTCCATGCCACCAACGTAAACTTTTTACTAATAACGATACCTAACGTTCATCATGACTTTATGACAATTGTCCCAAAGTTTAGAACACTTTTCATTAATTCTTGATATTCTCGGCCTGTGTCAGAATTTCGCTACAATTGTGTTTTTATTGTGTTCTATATTGAGCCGTGTGGTGACGGCAGTAAGAACACATTTGTCATCACCCCAACTTTTCCCGCCGGTATAGTAAGAGTCGACTGAGGGATTGAAGTAACACTGACCATACTTTGACAGAAGATTGATGATGGGTAGCACCGTCATCATAGTTAGTAGACGGGTCAAAATTCTTTTCTTTGTCTTGTTTCATACCACTCTGTCACGCTTTTAGTTGCTCTTTCAGTATATAAAAAAAACTGTGCACTTGTATTTCTTTTTCACGTTAGATTTTAATCCATACATCAAAAATTAGAAACAAAACATAATCTCATACAAAAATCACAACTGTGTCACGTTTTTAGGGACACAAAATAATACAACGAAAATAATTTTGACCCAGACACATTACTGCGATCGCCAATCCGCTTGCCCAGCGTGGCGATTATGGGCATTTACTTCTTAATAGGAGGGGCCTACGTCTAGCAGTGGACTGAGATTTGCTGATGATATGTTAATATATTCGGAAATGAGTTGTTGAATAGTTCAGGAATGATGTTGGCAGGCTTCGTATACCGAACATATTAATTTTCGCGCGAATTTAGCAACGCTCGATTTCCAATACATATTGCTTCTAATTTATTTAGAAATATTGGCACCGATCTTAAAGTATCGTTTTAGAAATACAGTCAGTTGAAATACATTATGGATGAGGAACTAGTGGTCTTATTACATATAATATCTTATCTTAATCTTAATGGTCCTTACGGATACACTTCGACCCATTGGAATCTTTTGTGTAATTGCCCCCTGTTTCGCATACCCCAAGGATTGTTCTATCAACTCAAAATGCTTAAGGACGGACCCTAACGGCAGCGTTATGACCTCCTCCGGTTCCAGATAGCCGGAACCCAAGTCTTTCATCCTTTGTCTGGCGAGGGCATGACATTCGCACATCACGTGGTTCATTGTCTCCTCTTCCTCGCCACACATCCTAGTCTGTGCTGTCAGAAAGACCCATCTTGGCCAAAAGAGTTTTTACCTCAAAGTTCCATAAACACCCCCATTATGAGTTTGAGTTGTCTTTCGGGTCGGGATACATGCAGAGTGACATCATTTTTATTTTATGTTTCCTAAACAAATCGTCTAAAGTCAAAGCAAAAACGACTCCCCAGACATTGAAAAAAATCTGAATGTTAATAAAATTTTGCATTTGGGAATCCAAAAAAATATCAAATAGAAAAGAATTTCCAAGATTTTGACTGGCTTCTAATTTTGGATAGGTATTATCAAACAAGGCGGACTAATGACCTGGTGAAGGTCGCAGGAGTCCGCTGGATGCGGGTGGTACAGGACCGGTCATTGTGGCAATCTTTGGCAGGCCTATGTTCAGCGGTGACATGATGATGATGATGATTATCGAACCGCAAAATCTAACCAAATTGTTATTGGAACATAGACTAACACAAATCTATAAATATTTTCTTCAAAACTGTATTAGTATGCAAGTAGTTGCACCATTAATCTCAAGAAAAAGGTCTTAAGCGCCATACCGTTTTCATATTAAAACGTCCTTCTGTGTACAACTGTTCTCGACAAAAGGTCGTAAGTGCCGTAGTATTTGTATTGCAGAATGTCGTTTTGTGTGAGCAGGTGAGTGCTATCCGATACTGCGCGTGCTTTACGATTCTAGATGGCAGTGTAACTGTCAAAGGGACGTGGGGTGGGTTAAGAATTGCATAGAAGTGTAAAATTAATAAATAAGTGTTAGCTATGTAGGTACATAGAGCTTGTGCGGAAAATGAAGGCATCTGGCAGCAGAATCTGTCCATCTATCTCACATGCCTGCACTTTCCGAAGGAACTCTAATTTAAGCAAAAATGTGGTTTATTATTTATATATTTCATCTGGAGTATGGTACGGGTGCTAGTGTGGGATGCAACATGTGTAGACACACTAGCCCCGTCACATCTCCCTCGGACATCCATAAGGGCAGCAGCAGCAGAGGCGGCTGAAAGTGCTAAGGTAGGAAAATACAGTGGTCTCAGCGCTGACTATAATTTTATCCCTTTCGGTGTCGAGACACAAATTTCAAAGAGACCTCGCTCAACAGATCAGCCTCGCGATCCAGCGGGGTAATGCTGCCAGCATCTTTGGTACCAGGCCGCGGGGGCCGTTTTTAGATTTAGATTTAGTTTAGTATATATTTATTTATGGTGTAGTTTTATAATATTATAATTTTTTGATATTAATAATAAATATCTGGTCATCGGACACAAATCGACCTAGTCCCACGGTAAGCTCAATTAAGACATGTGATGTGGGTACCAGGCAACGATATTTATGTAATAGATGTAAACATAATAGATATTTACGAGTAAATACATAGACAGCCATGACTAAGGAACTAGTATTTGTGATAAATACAAGTATATACACAAATAATGCCCTAGCCGGGATTCCAACCTGGAACCTCCAGTATCATAGGCAGCGCCACTACCAAATAGGCTACGGAGGCTGTCAATTTTTCCCTTTTAAGGTCTCTGCCCAGACCGTACCATACCATGACCGTAGCATGAACGTATCAGACACGGAATGTGAGACGACACGGACTACTATGCCCACTATAACGTGTGTACATCGTTTCATATCCGTGCTAAACTCTTTTAGTGACCGTAGCATCCGCGTCGCAACCACGTATCATCCGCGTCGCAAGGTCACTATAACGTGTGTACATCGTTTCATATCCGTGCTAAACTCTTTTAGTGACCGTAGCATCCGCGTCGCAACCACGTATCATCCGCGTCGCAATCGCAACTATATAATCATCCCCGTAGTATGAGCGACTCATAGCCGACGTTATCGTTCCATTGTCACAGTTTTATCAGTTTCAAATTATTTTCGCATTCGTTAGAATACTATCACTCTGCTAGTATTATTTTCCTGTCCTGTCTAAACGTATTGTACTCTGTGTCACACACAATATGGTAGTATGGTACCTCGTTCATTGTTTTTAAATTATTTATTCAACTTCTTCAGTACAAATTAAGACATGAGATAGGAAAGCACCATGCTGAGAACATTTGTTTTACAATTTCACGCCAATTTGACCCTTAAAGATAAAGACTTGGCTGAAATGAAGGTGATTTTGGTATGAAGGTTGTATGCAAATTTTATTGAACAGTTGTGTTTTGGTATTATTGATGATCTTATGGGACAAATATTTTATCGATTGTAACATTAATGTATTGATCAATGGTCTTTTTGAATTAGCTATATAATATTTATGGTGCATTGCGGTTTATTTTCCAGCAAAATAATATAAATATGTTGTTTCAGATTTCTCTCATTTGAAACCTTGAAGAAATAAATTGATTTGTCCTTTAATATTTTAACATACTGAACTACAAGAACAGAACCCAAAACTATACTCCCTAGGTTACAAAAAAAACAAATAAAAAAAAGTAGAAAGTGAAAAATTCAATTCTAATTAATTACAATTGATTTTTGCGTAAGTAAATTGATGGCTAATTACCTATTTTACAATTAATTTATATCAGTATGAGCACTAAATACACGTTTTCTTTCCACTAATTCACTAGAAAACGAGAAACAGATTTATGGCGATCTCGTAGAATCGCAGAACCTGGTATTAATCGGGCAGTAGCTATGACAACGAAAATTATGACAGTTAATTATAACTCTGACTAAGAACAGTCACTGGCAAAGGTTCCTTCTCTCGTTGTTCTTTAGTCTTTGTCATTATAAAACTTATTTAAATATTTATGTATCAAACAGGCACACGTCGGGTTTTGGTCGCGGGTACTCCATGATAAGGACCCTCTTAATGGATCGAAACATGTCGAGCAATTATCGACTTAAATTACGTGAGTAACCCGTTTGATAAATATTTAAATATGTTCGAGTCTCACGTTAGTTATAATCTAAATCTTCTTTATGGGCGGGAAACGCACATTTTTTATAAAGGTGGATTTACATCAAACGAGTATCTACTTACACCAAACCAATCTACGAAATTCGTTCGCTACACAAACGTAATTCGTTGAAATTCGTTGATTTCGTAGAGTGGGGGACAGAATGAGCGAATGCTCGTTTGGTGTAAACCCACCTTATGAAGAATGAAGGATCTGTAACGTTTACACGATACGTGAAATAGTAAATAACGCTGGTTGGTTAATAGACTACTTTTTTTTGTATATTAAAAATCCGTACAATCAGAATCCTCCATACACTATATGACATATATTCTGGTATACATATGTACCTATGCATAACTTACATTATTAAATTGTTACCTAGGTACTCATTGAATATAATAATTTGCTAATAAAATTACGATTATTGCAAGGTAGGTATATAATATTTCAATAATAAAATTAATCTAATATGCATAATTTTGAAAATACGCTAATACATTTGTGGCCGCCTGTACCCTTAATTAGAGTTTAAGTCTCAATTTAATAATTATAAATAGAAGTGAGTTTGAGAAAATTGTTCACATGTATTGGACCGAGTCCAGCTGCGTTACTATCGGTGTGCACTGTGAAGTGTGAACTCACTCAGACATTTATTATCGGACAATCGACAGTACGAGACGTTCTAAGAGTATTTTTTTGTATTATTTACATCCTACAAAGGATACAAAAATTTATTTTATTTTATTTTATTTTTATTTTTTATTATTTATTTCATAATATTTTGTTTTTTATAGGGCCGTTTTCACCCAAATATGGAAGGCAGCATACTATGTGCCCATGAGGAAAGGGAAAAAAAATCGCAGATTTCTGACCAAATTTGAAGTTGTATGAAGTTTGACGGATTCCGTCTTTTTAAAGAGAAAATGTATTTAAAAAACCGTCTCTTTTGCGTTACGCAACGATTAACGAATTTTAGAAATTTGTTACTGTGTTGTCTTAATCTTGTCACACTTAACCCTTCGCCTGTGTTTGATAAGGATCCGTATACTACTAGTACTCGATAAGCGAATTTTTAATTGATTGAATAAAGTAATTTAATTCTATGATTGTATTAAGATGAAAAAAATAAAATATGCTTTATTATTTAAAAATGTTGCAAAGCCCTTGCAGGGTGCATGCTTTACACTTATAATATAGGTACCTTAAGATCCGTTTTGTAAAACAGCATCTATGCAATAAATTAATTTGAATTTGTATAATACATATTGAACTCAAATCAATTCATACCTAATTTGAATTCAAAATCCTTTGTAAGGGACTTAGGGTTTCAACTGACTTTACATTCGCTATGAAGTCTTAAAACTGTGAGAACCCTAGTTTAAAGACAAACAGGTCTTAATCGCGTAAACTTACGTTTAATTATATCCAGACGTTTCGGGCATGACGTTACACTCAATATATAAGTGATAATAGTGAAAGTTTAAATCAAGAATAGTTTGAAAAAATTTGAAATTTGAAGTTCAATATACTGTGAGAATCCTTAGTACCGCCACTACATCAAGCCGCCTATACCCGCCTATTCGCTACAATTTTGTTAATTTTATTATAATATTCCTTGTTTATGGTGATAATGGTCTTTGATCGCACCACCCAAGTGCTTGTTATAATTATAAATTATGCGAAATGAAATTATGAGATCTGCATGTGGATTAGTGCAGTGAGTTTTGAATGTGACAAAGCGCTGTTTAAATGTTCTTTTTATAGTCACATTCATTTATTGGGGTTTAAATGTACGGTTTGGTACCGGCACGTGGGTAATAAATATAATAATATATGCAGGTAGTAGGTACTAGCAATAAGGTCATTTTCACTTTTGGAGACATCCAATTAGTGTGACATGAAAAAAAAAATAGTTAAGTACAATATCTTTAGGAATTTAAGCTTGATGGACATTTATGAAGGAATATTACAATAAATAAATATCACGGACATCTTACTCAAATCGACCTAGTAAGCTCAATTAAGGCTTGTGATGTGGGTACCAGGCGACATTATATATAATATATAGATACATATAGACACTTAAACGTACACAGCCATGACCAAGGAACAAATATTTGTGATAAATAAATACACAAATAATGAAATATTGACTAAGCACCCAGGGTACTTAGCCAAGTTGCCAATCGCTAACGCTTAGTCGTCAATCGTAAACGAAAGGCAGCTAACTGTCTTTGTCGCACTAATAGGAAAGAGTGACAGAAAGGGAAAACTACGACACGCTACTAAGCGTTAGCGATTGGCAACTTGGCTAAGCACCAAAGTGGTGCCCCAACATGTTTCCTCTTCTGTTCTCTATCGTTTTCAACAAGCTTCCTGTCTCACCTACTAAATTCAACACCACTCGTTAGTCTTTTTTTTTTTAGCTTATACCTTTCATCCTTCTCCATAAATACTAAAATGGACCTAATATTCGAAGCTTTCTAAAACTAGAACATTCGAATTGGAAGCCCTATGGCATTGAAAAATGATTGAGAAAAATATTATAAATAACTAGCGACCCGCTCCGGCTTCGCACGGGTACTATACCTACATAAAAACCTTCCTCTTGAATTACTCTACCTATTAAAAAAAACTCATCAATCAATCAATAAATTTTTTATTGATAAAATACAATAATTTTAGGTACATGTCACATTGTTTACAACATTATTATTACATACATAAACAGAAAATAATATCATTATCCATACTAATATTTAAGAAAAATTAATTACATTTTGGTACATTATTATTCAAGAAAAACTGTTATGTCTAGCTACTAGGTAACTACCAATTATTAGTCATCAACTACTAATTACTAACTACTACTCATCAACATCCGTTGCGTAGTTTTAAAGATTTAAGTGTACAAAGGGACATAGGGAAAAAGTGACTTTATTTTATACTATGTAGTGATGTATGAGTCGGTGCTCCATGTCCCATAATCCAATGAGTAATATCGAACCGCGAAACATATCGCTCGCTCGCTGCTCGGCAATTAGGGCGACAGTCCATCCATCTATTGATTTACCGGCGCGATTTATCGCCGTATTTATAGTGCGTGATTTACATGGGCGTATTTGAAGTTGGAAGTTAAAGACAAAAGTAAGGCATCGATATTGAACTGACTTGAATACCTACTGTTTTATTTTTTGATGGAAATTTAATATTTTTAATAAGTAGCCACAAAAATGTCATGCCTGTTTTTTTTATTTGACTCCAGGTTCATAAAAAAATACAGTTGTTTATAAGTATTAGAAGTGGAATCAAACAAACTGTTTAGAAAAAAACACATTATGAAGTGCTTTTAAAGAATAATTTAATAATTTTTGTGTCACGAAGTTAATACCTTAAAACTTGTGTAACAACTTTTGGCACCAAAAAAAGGCGCTAAATTCAAATTTTCTATGAGCGATCATCAATTCTCGTATGAACCTATACATATATTTCAAAATTGCCTCCTTTGACTACTGCCAAAACAAAAAGCTCATGTACCTTAAACGTGATCGCGTGCTATAATCGACACCAAACATTTTTTATCGCACAAGTATTAAAAATCAATAAATCATCGACTTCCTTAACAAAAGGCATTCGAAACATAATATAAATTTATCGACACAATCCGGCCCTGGCCCATGAATCTCCGACATCCGGCCAGGGCCGCACTCAATTACTCATTTATGTCAAAATAATGTGAGACGCTTAAAATAATCGGATATATTGAATTCGTGACGTCATTACAAGAATACTTAGCAGGTACAGATCTTGGTACAGTCACGTCTAATAATATGTATATATTTCGGAACGTATGTCAAGGGCATAAGGATCAAAATCGTATACATATTATTAGAGCCGACCGTACACACACAGGCCAAGAAAATGGACTTTACAGTATATGCTACATTTTAAAAGACACCCAAATTCCAATTTTTTTTTTCGGTTTTAGTCGTTAGTTCCCTGCCTAATACGAATCAGCAGGTGGAAGCATCTTTTTATCACAAAAAAGTTATTCCTTATACAGGGTGGAAATGAGTAATCCGACGAGAGTAAGACTCTAACAGAACAGGACAATACTGAAAAAGTAAAAATCGATGGAATCGATATCGGGTAATCAAAGCGGTATAAATCGAAATGTCACAACAGCTACCGCCCACGCGAAACTGACCCCGCGTTGAATAAAATCGAAGCCGGGGGACTAAAATGACGCTCTTCAAGCTATACAGTATGTATCACCTCGTAGAGCAAAGAAAGAAACCCATTAATATTTAGATCATACTAAACAACTTTTACTTAGGGCCAAACTCGAATTCGCGAAAAAAAAATTACTCTCCCATACAACGTGTTCATGATTACGCAATAAAAATGTATGAAACTGTCAATTTTTTTTTCGTTTTTTCGGGTTTGGCCCCATAGTAAAAGTTGTTTAGTATGATCTAAACATTAATGGGTTTCTTTCTTTGCTCTACGAGGTGATACATACTGTATATACACCGTGGGCTGTTTAAACCCGACCGATTTTGACAGTGTATTCCTGACCACGTTTAGAAACTATAATGTCATATAAACCTTTCTGAATATCGCCTAGATTCAGAGTTATTTTTATCAATTGAAAAAAAAAACATATTTTCTAATAGTTACTCAGTAATAAAGACATAATTATGGTGCCTGTTTTAGGCTCTAGTGCGAGAAGTGGCTCATTTTACATCAGGGCCAAAACTTCGGAGGGCCATCTGTACAGTCAAGTGCCAAAATAAGTATCGAAAGAATCCGCTCATAAACATGTTACGACGTTCTTAGTACCCAGAATTAGAGTGCATTGGGACATATTTTTGAAACTTTTTGTGTACACCTTATTTTGTCTTTGACTGTACTGAAAAACGTCGTACGAGACACGTGCAAAAAGGAAATTCGTAACTCGTGTCGATTTAAAACATCGCCACTCGTTTCGGACTTCCTGTTTTTCGTACTTGTGTCGTAATGTACTAATTTAACGGCGTTGGTGCCATTATGGAGGATAGTCTCATTAACCTCATTAATATTATGTCAAAAAGTAAATAGCTGAAAAAAACTTAATATCGAGCAGCGAAAGTACAAATCCATTAGATCGTTTGTCTGCAATACACTCGTGTTGAGACACACAAAAACAGGAAAAAGCGCCATTTTACAAAAGCCGTCACATTGTAACTAATGGCGTATTATACGACCATCGAGTCATAGGTCGCCGATCGGCAGCCGAATCGCGCTAATTATGATTTATGCGCGCGCGGCTTTTGAAATGGATCATAATATTAATAATTGTGTCTAAGCATTGCCAGGATTTTACTCCAAATATCTTCTAAGTATATGGCCGTGTGGTGACGGCAGTAAGATTTGTCACCACCCCAACTCTTCCCATGGGTGTCGTAAGAGTCAGCTAACGGATTGAAGTGTCACTGACTATTTATGTATCGAAGATTGATGATGGGCAGCAGCATCATCATAGTGGACACACTACTTCGATCACTAAGCTTCACCTCCTAATGCATTCATGCGCGTAAGCTGAGCAAAGGCTGTTGTCCAGCAGTGGACTATAATAGGCTGATGATGGATGGCATGGGTTTTGAAGAAGCAAACGAGCAGAGAACTGAAAGCAAATCAAGCAGCTTACTATGTATAGACACCACATACAGAACCTACCTCACAACACATGACATTGGTTCTGAAAATTTTCTAAGCTCCGTTTTGCTTTTAACTGTGAAATCAATATCACAAGATAAAGGAACTACAGTGGATTCATCCTTACTTGTCTTATCATGTAAACAAACAAAATGACAATGATGCTCAAAGACAACCACTAGTGATTAGAAATGTCGAAATAATGAAATGTCAGCGATAATTTCACTATTTACGTAAATAGAGGAATATCGATTTTGCGTCGCCTGTCAGGAAGAGAATTAATTAGTACAATACTATATCAAAAACATATTGAAATCAACTACCGCAATTTTGGTCAATTACTGCAATTTATTTTAATTGCATTTTTTCCAAGTTGTACTTTAAGTATTAATATCGATATATTGACATGCCAACATAACGGTACAAAGACAATCTAGACATAGCAATGTCAGATGTCATGAGGGTTATCCAACCGTAACAGCGTTTATTGACGAAAATCTTTACAGAAATGATATTTTTCAGTGCTTTTTTGAGTGATTATAATACTTTGCGAGTTTTTTTAAGTATGCAACAACATTTGACGTGATGATTATTGTATAATTGCAGAGAAAAGTGTGATAATGTTTTCAAAAAGTGTTTGTTTATATGATAAGACAAGTAAGAATGAATGCACCTTATATTATGTTGTCATTTTCTAAGGTTTCACATTATCATCTTTCAGATGTCCCTATTTATTTAGTATATATAACGGAACAGCAGGCTTAGCTAATATTCCATTCTGCAGTCGTATACCATAAGCGATAAGTAATAAATGTATGAGATTGACAAACTCGTACGAAAAATCACGTGACCATTTCCGTACAATATTATGGTCACGTGACTTATCGATTATCGTATAGGCGTGCTAGCTGGCCTAGTACCGCGAACATCGTTCGTAAATTTTGAGGATTTAATTATCTCTGTCACTCAAACGAAGATGTCATTAGTGTGACAGAGAAAAATCGTCGAAATTTGCGGATTTCGAAGTTCGCGGCAGGGCCGCAGAATTTAATACAATAATCGCACTTCAACGTTCGCTGCGTGGGCGCACGTTGAGGTTAATTCTAAGTTAAAAACCACGATTTGCTTTGTTATTGATATGATCGGTTTGATGGTTTCGCTGATATTGAGAAACTTATATAAGGGATAAGATTATTATATTACTCACTGGCTAAAGGTGCATTTAGACCAAACGAGCATTCGCTCATTCTATCCCCCACTCTACGAAATCAACGAATTTCAGCGAAACACGTTTTGTGTAATGAACGAATTTCGTAGAGTGGGGGATAGAATGAGCGAATGCTCGTTTGGTCTAAATGCACCTTAACAGAATCAGGTCTTGCGAAAGTAGAGCTGAACTAGCTAGGAAACATTTTTTTGACTCACTTTTTTAATGAAAGAATTTTCAAAACTTTTTTTTATAATAATATTAATAAAAAAGTATAAAATGGTAATTTGCCATGCCATTTTAAACATTGATGTGATGATTTCATTTGCAAACTGAATCTGCAATAATTTATACACTTAATCGAAGATATTGGATTTAGTTTTGAGTTGGAAGCTTTTGGACTATAGTTGGGTAGTTTTCAGGGCGTTATTTGCAGCATTAAGTAGAAAAAATACGTTACATTTTGATTAATCTATGCATGGTTAGTTAGTATCAAATTCTGATAGTACTTGCAAGTCAAATTCATTATCAATACCAAATGAAATCGAAATCTCGAAACTTAGAATACGTCCTTTGATTCATGCGCGTATCGGAATCGAGGTATTTGTATTTCAGCCGATTGCGAAATGTGGGTAGTTCGAGAAATGTTGATTCTATACCATATTAATCTCTGCCAGCTTTTATGTTAGGCTTTATTAATTGATTTTTGTGGAAGAAATCAAATTAGTTTGTATTAAATAGTTTGATTTGTGTGTTTAAGTACACATACTGAACGTTGGTTCAAATTAGTGTTGATAAAGACTCGAGTCGTTTGAGTCCTTCATTCTAAGACTCGACTCAGTTTTAAGGACTACCTACTGTCATGTGGCCAAAACTTGAGTTACTTTACAATGTTAGAGAGACTCGAGTCCTTCAAAAAGACTCGCTAGGTTTGTGTTTTGAAATTAAGGCTTTTCTATATAATATAGCTTAACTAAACAAGAAATTGATAAAAACCACTCAGGGTTTTTATTACATTGAATTCAAATAAAAATTGAAGCTTCTTATTTTTATTTATGAGCTTATTTTAAGCCTTGATCATTTTTTAGGGTTCCGTAGCCAAAATGGCAAAAAGGGAACCCTTATAGATTCGTCATGTCCGTCTGTCCGTCTGTCCGTCTGTCACAGCCGATTTACTCGGAAACTATGAATGCTACAGTAACGAAATTTGGTAAGGATATGTGTTGTATGAACCGCTACAGGATTATGATACTAAAATGTAAAAAAAAACCATTGGGGTGGGGGCCCTCCATACATCTAACTGAGGGATAAACATTTTTTTTTAGTTGTATGTTAGTGTCTGGGGTATTAATAGAAAGGTCTTTGAAAATGATATGAAGGTTTATAAATCTCATTTTTATTTAGGCAAATCGTTTTCGAGATATCAGCTCTCAAAGTCTGAAAAATGTGTCCCCCCCTCTATTTTTTAAACTACGCGATATAAAATTCTAAAAAAAATATATGTTATGCAAATTAATAAACTCTATCAACGATTTTTGGTTTGATTAAATTATCTCCTATAGTTTTTGAGGTAGATTGAATTAACTGTATTTTTTTAATAATAAATTGATAATGGTACGGAACCCTTTGCGCGCGAGTCCGACTCGCACTTGGCCGGTTTTTATTAATGTATGGCATTGTATCATTTCATAAGTTTTGGACCGACATTAAAAAAATGAGTCTTTACATTAGGACTTGAGTTTTATATGCAGGACTCAGTAAACCTAAAAGAAGGGCTCGACTCGCGACTTAAAAGACTAGGTTGTCTTTTAAGCTCGATAGTCCCTGAAAAGTAAGAAGAGTTCTAAAATAGGACTTAAAGAACTCGAGTCTTTACCAACACTAGTTCAAATTAAGGCTTGCAATTCAATATTATGTTATGTACTTAATGTCAAAGGCTCAATAGCAATTCTCGTAGCAATGTTTTCCGAAAAATGTTTAATAGCCATAAGAAATCCACAAATATTAATAAGGATTAAATATTATTATTTTAAATTCTATTTATAATTTGCTAAAAGTTGATATCCAAAGGTTATCTAAAAGAGATCGCTTATTAGCGATAAGACCAACTGTTTTTTACTTCTATTTGTAATCATAAATATTTTACATTGTATTCTGCATTTATCCATATACATAATGTATAATCGGTAGTCGATAAACGAGAAGTCCCTATGACAGCTCAAAAATGCTACCAGTATGCTTAGCACATGATTGGCGCGACAGTATCTCGCCGCGAGATAGTCTATCCGTCCCTCTTTTGTTAATATAGCTAGTGAAGGACAGGAGATCTATCTCGCGGCGACATACTGTCGCATCAATCATGTGCTAAGCCTGCTGAATTACGATGTCTGATATAGTATTTTATACAATCGTGTTATAATAGAGAGTTTTTCAGTCGAGTACCGTGTTTGGGCCACGAAGCTTGCTGAGTGGCCTAAGTAAGGTACGAGATTGAAAAACTTGATTATAACACGATTGTATACAATACTTTTTCTACGAGATAAAAAAAGTAACAAAAAAAAATATTATGTGCATAAGAATTATAAATATTGTAAGTAGGCACTAGGCACCATTATTTCTACCTCTAGTATCAGATTTCCTTTACTTTACACAAGATAATAAAATTGGAAAAAAAAATGTCTGTAGTGGGTTACTCATAAACAAATGCAATACTAATTTGACTAGTAAAAAAAATCATAAACACTTCATCAAATAATTTATTGAAAATAAAGTTATTGAAATAATAATATAAGCAATTACTCTTTATGATAATGGATGTGAAGGTTTTGGATATTATTTCTTGTTATAATCATAGGGGCATTTTGTTTAAGAATTTGAGATAGATTAATTTCCTTCGTTGCTGAAGAGGTGGGTGCTTGAGAAACTTGAGACAAAATATTGTCATTGTTCACTGGAGTAAAAGTCGGACTTAGTGGAGGCTGGACATCCATGGGTTGGGCTTGAGTATTCTCTATGGAGTTTAATATGGTTTTTGAAACTTTTAAACAACACTCAATAGCGTTGTTGTGTCAGCAGAGAATTGCCTAGCAACCAACTCAACCAAGTGTCTCTGATTTGATTGGCTGATAACGTGACAGATAAAAAAAATGTGTGTTCAGATGCAGAAAAATTTGCCAAGTATCGCAAATTAGTATATAATATGTATGAAGTTCTATTTTTGAAATTATTATAGTTGTCTACAGAGCATTGTAATGAATATTACAGTTCCCCTTCCCCAACAACTGCTGAAAACACAGCAGTTACAGTTTAGTCCGTGGAGTCCTAATTGACAGATTAAAGTCGAAGAGTAGAAAAATAAATATAAATGCATGAGAATGACAGATTCGAACGGAAAGTCACGTGACCATTCCCATACATTATTAAATTAATTATTATGGTCACATGATCGCTAATCTTATACGATTGCAGAATGGTATCTTGGCTAGGCTTGCTCATCATCATCATCAGCCTATGATAGTCCACTGCTGGACGTAGGCCTCTCCTATTAACTATGCGTATGATCGCATTAGAAAGTAAATACCCATAATAGCCACGTTGGGCAAGCGGATTGGCGATCGCAGTGATGTGTCCACTATGATGACGCTGCTGCCCATCATCAATATTTATCAAATAATGGCCAGTGACACTTCAATCCCTTAGTCGACTCTTACGACACCCGCAGGAGGAGTTGGGGTGGTGACAAATGTATTCTTACTGCCGTCACCGTAGGTCCAGTAAAAAGTTTGTAATGACATGACGGACCAGGTTTGAAGTGATTATCCAATACTTCCACTAGCGACTTCGGCCGGAAGAGTACTTAATAGTCGTGTGGTCATAGTTGATGAATTGTCCTTTAAAATTAGTATTAACTCCGAAATGCGGCGCATACTTGGACAGCTCCCAAGAACCTTGGAGTGACTCAGGCGCAACAACGTTGCATTCAAATATTCCTGCTTTAAGTCATAATATTGAATAAAAAATATTATAACTGAATGTGTTGAGATGCAAATGAGAAACCTGACAAGTGCGTTTAGTAATCAAACTGATACATTAATAGTACGTTTCGATGCAAGTGCAAAAAAAATTTTTTTCGACGAGGGTGAAAGTTGGAGCCCGAGTGAAACGAGGGCGACAATCACCCGAGTTAAAAAGACGTTTTTACACGTGTATCGAAGGACTTTTTCATAACAAGTGCCTTAAAAAGAGAAATTAACGCACGCGAAGCGTGCGCAAAGTCTACTTTTCCGCACTAGTTAGGTAGGAAAAATAATATTACGGACATATTTTGAATCATCATATAGGCTGAAAGATGTCCACTGCTGAACTTAGGTATTCCTAGAACCTCAAACTACTCAAAATGTTGACGAATCACGATTCATTTCATACAATTTAATCCAAGAACTCGCTATTCATACAAATTCCACACTGACCCTAAAAAAGGTCACAATCCAAAAATATCTGACAATCCTCCTTCATTGATCCGTCGAACCATCAAACAAAATACCAAATTTATCAATGGAAAGGAAACGATTTACAATCATAAAAACTATTTTAAACATTCAAAAATATCCTCTAAGGGTAAACATTCAAAGTTCTTCTAATTTTCTCTGTTAAGTTGGTAACACCAAAGAGTTTTGATTAATGTCCGCAGCTACCAGTAGCGAGCTTTTTTCTTTTTTTTTCGGCTAGCAACTGGCCAGTCTTTTGTATTCGATTCATTTATCAAAGCTTTCGATTCTGATCGTAATTTTAATATCGATTGTTGATGTTTTATTTCGCTACCGCGCTGGTTCTTTGTCAGGTTACCCGTTGATAAAACCGGGTAAGTGCGAGTCGGACTAGCGCACAGTGGGTTTCATACTATTTTCAATTCATCATAAAAACGGGAAAATGAGCTAAAAAGTCACGTTTAACGTATGGGTAGCAATGTACCGAGGAGAAGTTTCATAAGTTGTTGAATGTTTGTATGGGTGCTCAATGTTCATTTCAATATTTAGTATTTGTTGTCCGTGTGATAACAGCGGTAAGACATACGTTTGTCACTATTTTTGTGACAAACGTATTGAAGTGTTACTGAGCATTTATTTATCAAAGATTGAGAATAGGCAGCAGCATCTTCATAGTGGACACACTACTGCGATCACCAACCCGCTTGGCCAGCGTGGCTATTATGGGCATTTACCTCCTTATGTGTCCATTCGCAGAGGCTGATATAGGCTGATGATGTGATGTGATTTGTTGTTATAGCAGAAACACTGTCAAACCATCATGGTTCACGAGATACAGCCTGATGACAGACTGACAGACAGACAGCGGGAACTTAGTAATATGGTTCCGTTTCACCATTTGGGTACGGGACCCTAAAAAAGTAAGAATAAAATAACTAATGGATAGCGAGTGGCGAGTTCAAAAATCGATTTTGATTTTTCGTTTATCCTGTTCGGGTTGAAGGTCATTTTAGGATTGAAGGTGTTATTGTTATTTAGAGGCCTTCTCAGATCTGTGTGACCACTGACAGCTCAGAAGATATAAAGAGATTAGCTCGGAAGGCCGACGACTATACGATTTAAACGTTAATTCAATTTAAGTATTTTAATATTAAATGTCATATACCAAAGAAAAAGCAACAATAAACATCAGCCGAAAAAGAACTTGGGTTCCTCCAGCCAGCGTTTGGTATATGACATCTAATATTTTAATTAATAAAACAATTTCAGTAGTTCATGTAACTTAAAAGTATTAATACGTTGAATGGAGCCAATTTTTAAAATAGATTTTTGTTTTTATAACCTACGTCTCAAAAACAAAGCCTGTTTATTATCCGTTCTCTATTCGAAATATTCGAAATTTCAGGCCAAGCATTTCCATATAAAACATCATTAACTCTTCAATGCCGCCGCCAGAATGTCTACGCTAGCAATGAAATGACAGTTATGTCATTTTTATACTTAAAATTTTATGGTTAACAGTCAATGACCTGA
>JALPQI010016639.1:0-30205 GCA_025490895.1 Thaumatotibia leucotreta
CCGCCGCAGCCGCTCCAGTTCGGCGCTTGGCTTGTTCGGCGGCGCGCATCTCCGCCTCGATCTTGTATCGTGATGTAGTATTGTGTACTCACAGACGGCGGTGTTCCTCCTCCCGCCGCAGCCGCTCCAGTTCGGCGCTTGGCTTGTTCGGCGGCGCGCATCTCCGCCTCGATCTTGTATCGTGATGTAGTATTGTGTACTCACAGACGGCGGTGTTCCTCCTCCCGCCGCAGCCGCTCCAGTTCGGCGCTTGGCTTGTTCGGCGGCGCGCATCTCCGCCTCGATCTTGTATCGTGATGTAGTATTGTGTACTCACAGACGGCGGTGTTCCTCCTCCCGCCGCAGCCGCTCCAGTTCGGCGCGCTTGGCTTGTTCGGCGGCGCGCATCTCCGCCTCGATCTTGTATCGTGATGTAGTATTGTGTACTCACAGACGGCGGTGTTCCTCCTCCCGCCGCAGCCGCTCCAGTTCGGCGCTTGGCTTGTTCGGCGGCGCGCATCTCCGCCTCGATCTTGTATCGTGATGTAGTATTGTGTACTCACAGACGGCGGTGTTCCTCCTCCCGCCGCAGCCGCTCCAGTTCGGCGCTTGGCTTGTTCGGCGGCGCGCATCTCCGCCTCGATCTTGTATCGTGATGTAGTATTGTGTACTCACAGACGGCGGTGTTCCTCCTCCCGCCGCAGCCGCTCCAGTTCGGCGCTTGGCTTGTTCGGCGGCGCGCATCTCCGCCTCGATCTTGTATCGTGATGTAGTATTGTGTACTCACAGACGGCGGTGTTCCTCCTCCCGCCGCAGCCGCTCCAGTTCGGCGCTTGGCTTGTTCGGCGGCGCGCATCTCCGCCTCGATCTTGTATCGTGATGTAGTATTGTGTACTCACAGACGGCGGTGTTCCTCCTCCCGCCGCAGCCGCTCCAGTTCGGCGCGCTTGGCTTGTTCGGCGGCGCGCATCTCCGCCTCGATCTTGCGCAGGCGTTCCTGCTCCTCCCTACAAACGATGTCGCAGTTACAATGTGCTGCACTTTTTAGGGTTCCGTAGCCAAAATGGCAAAAACGGAACCCTTATAGATTCGTCATGTCCGTCTGTCACAGCCGATTTACTTGGAAACTATAAATGCTACAGTAACGAAATTTGGTAAGGATATGTGTTGTATGAACCGCTACAGGATTATGATACTTGTAAAAAAAACCGGCCAAGTACGAGTCGGACTCGCGCGCGAAGGGTTCCGTACCATTATCAATTTATCGTTAAAAAATACAGTTAAATCAACCTATCTCAAAAACTGTAACAGATAATTTCATCAAACCAAAAATCATTGATAGAGTTTATTATTATGCATAATATATATATTTTTTAGAATTTTGTAGCACGTAATTTAAAAAATAGAGGGGGGGGGACACATTTTTCAGACTTTGAGAGCTGATATTTCGAAAACCGTTCGCTTAAATAAAAATGTGATATATGAATCTTAATATCATTTTCAAAGACCTTTCTATTGATACCCCACACGCTTCTATCTATACATCTACAAAAAAAATTCTATCCCTCAGTTACATGTATGGAGGGCCCAAACTTAATTATTTTTTTACAATATAGTATCATAATTCTGTAGCGGTTCATACAACACATATCCTCACCAAATTTCATTACTGTAGCATTTATAGTTTCCGAGTAAATCGGCTGTGACAGACGGACAGACGGATGGACAGACAGACAGACGGACAGACGGACATGACGAATCTATAAGGGTTCCGTTTTGCCATTTTGGCTACGGAACCCTAAAAACCATTGGGGTGGGGGCCCTCCATACATGTAACTGAGGGATAGAATTTTTTTTTAGTTGTATATAAGCGTGTGGGGCTGTGGAGTATTATTAGAAAGGTCTTTGAAAATGATATTGATAATGGTACGGAACCCTTCGCGCGCGAGTCCGACTCGCACTTGGCCGGTTTTATTTTTTTTTAAAGGATAATGGCGGGTTGTATATGTTTCCATAGAAAGTCAGCTATATTTGATTACATTTGCTTTGCGATTTGCATATGCTATTATGGCGTTTAACGTCTTTGACACATATCGTGAAACACGTTCGCAGGTAATAGGTTAACACTAATAAATATCAATAATTTTAACGAAAAATGTAAAATTTTAATGTAAACTCAAGGTTTCAGATTTGTAGTTCGTAATAAAACCAAGATTGTGTGTTCTAAAATAAATAAATAAGTTTTTAGATTTGTTTACATTTTTTTTATTCTACTGAAGTTAGCTTCAGCTGCGCACGGGTACTATACCTACATAAAAACATTAAAAATCTTCCTCTTGAATTACTCTACCTATTAAAAAAAATCTCATCAAAATCCGTTGCGTAGTTTTAAAGATTTAAGCGTACAAAACGACATAGGGACAGAAAAAGTGACTTTATTTTATACCATGTAATGATATGACATCCCCGAGTAGCTTTTACAATGAAACACATATAAATCATATAATTATAACAGTAACAGTATACAAATACAATACAATACAAATACTCTTTATTGCACACCTCAATAAATGAAAACAATTACAGAAAAAGTAGCGACTTAACTAGAGGTAGACAACAGGCGGTCTTATCGCTAAGAAGCGATCTCTTCCAGACAACCTTTAGGTAGCGGAAATAATTACATTTTAGATTATGCCAGTAGGTGTAGAAAATGTGACAATACAGAACACTTTGAATTAATCCGATATGCAATAATATACTAAAATAAAAACAAATACATTTATAAGTATTAGAATCACATATACACAAACCAGTATAAATATGTTACCTGTTTTTCTGGTCGACCATGGCTTTCTGTAGCGTGGCCATTTGCAGTTCGACGTCCTTCGTCAGCTTCGTGTAGAGCTGGTCTATTTCACCGCGACTGATCTTGTCGTTAGTCTAAATAGAATAGTTTATAGTACACTGATGCTTAACCTAATACGGTACGATTTTCTTCATAACGGTGCTCCCACATTGGCGTTACAACATTTTAAATAACATTTTCTCAAACATGCAATTAAATATTGTCTTTACGATCCTTAAAATAGACTCAAAAGTATCGCTTTTAGGGCGCAGTAACTCACTGGATGGAAATGGAATTTTATTTTTATTTCGACAACATTGTCATTAATTTTTTAATTGTATTTCTTTGTATGTTTGAGAAAAGCACTATACATGCCTAGGCGTGAAAACGGATTCCCGGCCTCGGTACCTATATACTAACTTGACCGGAAATCCTCATTTTCCCGGACTCTGTAATGTAGGTATACCATTCTCTCTTTGATATTATATAACCTTGTTACGCTTTGCTTTATAACGCTATATAACAGAAATAACACCCAATGTGGGAGCACCATAAATCAAATTATGTAAGTTTTCATGTGTAATAAAATTAATAGATTTATTTGTAGGAAAATAAATTAAACAAAGGGAAAGCTCATAACAGCCTTAACATTAACCAGAATCTTATCTATTTTACTCTTGTGTGCTTTTGGTAAAAAATAAGTACAAGAGAAATAAAGAATATAAATATCAGTCAGAAAGTTCTGGTTTGTATTAAAGTATGCTACTAAGAAGTTAAAATCAAGTGGGAGATCAGAGCTAGCCCGTCCTATATGGGCGAAAAATAAATACATACCTTAATTGTCACACACGCGTTTCTAATACTATTCCTTAATACGTCGATATTCTTCAAAGCCTGGTCTTTCTCTTTCTTCAGTTGTTGGCTGACTGACTCCATATCCTTTTAAAATAAACAACAAGACCTTATTAGTCTATGGAACGTGCATATTTTATACAAAATGTGCGTTAATCGGCACTGGATGCATGAATAAATATGGCGAAAATTGTTTTTTTTATACTTTATTTTAATGTGTACCTTTTTTCATTGTGATTTTGTATTGCTTAAACTCTGATCAGAGTTAGCCGATTTAAACATGAGACGAACCGACAGGCTGTACATGAAAATCAGAGATATAAATTGTGAAAAACCGTCGCCATCATTAACTTCTTCAGTTTTGATAGGACGGTGCAGAAAATGTTATAATTATTGAATATATTGTCAATCTCAGCTACGCCATTAAAATATGTCGCGCAAAGAAGAATCACAGTTCAATCTTACTTGAAGGCGAGTATTGTAGGTATATATTTATGAAAAATTATACTTTTGTGAACGAGTGGTTTTTGTACGTAGTACTATTACTTATTCTGTGACGCAACTATGGGTAAGCGTCTCTCTCATATATAACATATTTCCTAACCTTGCAGCAATAACTTGCATGTGTAAATGTGCCTTTATGAAACGTCATAGTCTCGGTAAGTCCACAAAGTTACAGCAAAGCTAACCTTAAGGCTATGTTCCAGAGCACGTATCTTGGCAAGTCCTTTGAGCCGCGGCTGATGCCGCCGCTCAAAGGACTTTCTGTGACGCAACTATGGGTAAGCGTCTCTCTCGTATATAACTTTTTTCCAAACCTTGCAGCAATAACTTGCATGTGTAAATGTGGCTTTATGCAACGTCATAGTCTCGGTAAGTCCACAGAGTTACAGTAAAGCTAACCTTAAGGCTATGTTCCAGAGCGCGTATCTTGGCAAGTCCTTTGAGCCGCGGCTGATGTCGCCGCCGCACGAGGTAGCCGCGAACCGCCGTCTGGATCTTCACGAGGCACTCGCGCCGGTATACGATCTTGTTCTTTACTGGAATTGGAGTAAGGGTGGTAATGGCATATTGGTCAAATAGCTTTGCATTAGTGTACAAAGTGGCCAAAAAATAAGTGTTTTCACGTTGCCAGTGACGTTTTGGAACTCAGAATAAGTCTGTTTTTAGATATTAGAATTATAACTAAAGTGAGACTCAAACATATAAAAATATTATCGAACCGGGTTACTCGCGTATTTAAGTCGTTGATTGCTCGACATGTTTCGACCTATTAAGAGGTTCCTCGTCCGGAACACCCTCGGTCAAACCCCGACGCGTACTGCGGTCCTGTGCCCTGCTAGAACAGGTACTGGCCGCAGGCGGTGGTGGTTCGATAATATTTTAATCTGTTCTTAGATGTTTCAGAACGGTCGTTAAGATTTTGAAAGTACGTAAAGTAGTACTAGGCTCTACTCCTGAATAATATTTACTACGTATTCAAAGTTCCAAATAAAAAAAGTGTTGGGGGATAACTTAATATCGAGGGTTGAGTGGTCAAACTCGATAAATCGAGATATTTTTTTATTGAAATAACAACTTCACGTCAATGTCATATAGTTCGTATTTAAAAACAGGTTTGCTCGATTTATCGGGTTTGACCACCCAACCCTCGAAGTGGTAACAAGTCAGAAAAATTTTCTCAGTAGTTACCACCAAGTAGTCTAGTGGTAACAGGTGGGAAAAAACCGGTTGTTACCACTGGCGTCAGATGGGTGGTAACAGATGGGAATAACCCGAGAAAAATGACCTACTTGCCCGGACGGAAGAACACGCGGGTGAATCTAAACGTGTAATCGGCTGATGATAGACTCATGCTGTAGACTATCGCCCCTTGTTTTTCCCTTTCGGTCTTAACAATGTGTCCAGTCAAGTGCAAAAATAAGTATCGAAAGAATCAGTTCATAAATATGTTACGACGTTCTTATTACACAGAATTAGAGTGCACTGGGACATATTTTTGAACGTTTTTGTATGCCCCTTATTTTGTCTTCGACTGTCCATAAGAGCAAAAGGGACAAACCATTATCAGCAGCTTGTTAAGTTAACAAACGTTTATGAATAAGGGGGTATGACTTGTAGACATTGTATAACCTCCTGCCGCCCAGACAGTAAAATTTTCCAATGAATTTTGAATTCATGGTGTAGGAAATAGAATAGAATTTCTTTTGTTTCAGGAGACCTATTTATAGGCCTCTGGGCGGCTAGAGGATAAGAAAACGCGGGTGATGCCGAACTTGTAGTCGGCGGAGGAAAGGCCCATACTGTGGACTATGGCCTGTAGACTATGAAACAGGAAGGTAGCAATAGACTCACGTTTAATAATGGACAGCACGGCGAATATCGACCGCCGCCAGCGCGCCTTGATGAGCCAAGCGAGCACCTTGTCGATGACGGCGCGATGGCCTGTAGACTATGAAACAGGAATGCAATAGACTCACGTTTAATAATGGACAGCACGGCGAATATCGACCGCCGCCAGCGCGCCTTGATGAGCCAAGCGAGCACCTTGTCGATGACGGCGCGATGGCCTGTAGACTATGAAACAGGAATGCAATAGACTCACGTTTAATAATGGACAGCACGGCGAATATGGACCGCCGCCAGCGCGCCTTGATGAGCCAAGCGAGCACCTTGTCGATGACGGCGCGATGGCCTGTAGACTATGAAACAGGAATGCAATAGACTCACGTTTAATAATGGACAGCACGGCGAATATGGACCGCCGCCAGCGCGCCTTGATGAGCCAAGCGAGCACCTTGTCGATGACGGCGCGATGGCCTGTAGACTATGAAACAGGAATGCAATAGACTCACGTTTAATAATGGACAGCACGGCGAATATCGACCGCCGCCAGCGCGCCTTGATGAGCCAAGCGAGCACCTTGTCGATGACGGCGCGATGGCCTGTAGACTATGAAACAGGAATGCAATAGACTCACGTTTAATAATGGACAGCACGGCGAATATGGACCGCCGCCAGCGCGCCTTGATGAGCCAAGCGAGCACCTTGTCGATGACGGCGCGATGGCCTGTAGACTATGAAACAGGAATGCAATAGACTCACGTTTAATAATGGACAGCACGGCGAATATCGACCGCCGCCAGCGCGCCTTGATGAGCCAAGCGAGCACCTTGTCGATGACGGCGCGATGGCCTGTAGACTATGAAACAGGAATGCAATAGACTCACGTTTAATAATGGACAGCACGGCGAATATCGACCGCCGCCAGCGCGCCTTGATGAGCCAAGCGAGCACCTTGTCGATGACGGCGCGATGGCCTGTAGACTATGAAACAGGAATGCAATAGACTCACGTTTAATAATGGACAGCACGGCGAATATCGACCGCCGCCAGCGCGCCTTGATGAGCCAAGCGAGCACCTTGTCGATGACGGCGCGATGGCCTGTAGACTATGAAACAGGAATGCAATAGACTCACGTTTAATAATGGACAGCACGGCGAATATCGACCGCCGCCAGCGCGCCTTGATGAGCCAAGCGAGCACCTTGTCGATGACGGCGCGATGGCCTGTAGACTATGAAACAGGAATGCAATAGACTCACGTTTAATAATGGACAGCACGGCGAATATCGACCGCCGCCAGCGCGCCTTGATGAGCCAAGCGAGCACCTTGTCGATGACGGCGCGATGGCCTGTAGACTATGAAACAGGAATGCAATAGACTCACGTTTAATAATGGACAGCACGGCGAATATCGACCGCCGCCAGCGCGCCTTGATGAGCCAAGCGAGCACCTTGTCGATGACGGCGCGATGGCCTGTAGACTATGAAACAGGAATGCAATAGACTCACGTTTAATAATGGACAGCACGGCGAATATCGACCGCCGCCAGCGCGCCTTGATGAGCCAAGCGAGCACCTTGTCGATGACGGCGCGATGGCCTGTAGACTATGAAACAGGAATGCAATAGACTCACGTTTAATAATGGACAGCACGGCGAATATCGACCGCCGCCAGCGCGCCTTGATGAGCCAAGCGAGCACCTTGTCGATGACGGCGCGATGGCCTGTAGACTATGAAACAGGAATGCAATAGACTCACGTTTAATAATGGACAGCACGGCGAATATCGACCGCCGCCAGCGCGCCTTGATGAGCCAAGCGAGCACCTTGTCGATGACGGCGCGATGGCCTGTAGACTATGAAACAGGAATGCAATAGACTCACGTTTAATAATGGACAGCACGGCGAATATCGACCGCCGCCAGCGCGCCTTGATGAGCCAAGCGAGCACCTTGTCGATGACGGCGCGATGGCCTGTAGACTATGAAACAGGAATGCAATAGACTCACGTTTAATAATGGACAGCACGGCGAATATCGACCGCCGCCAGCGCGCCTTGATGAGCCAAGCGAGCACCTTGTCGATGACGGCGCGCAGGTTGTCCGGCTCCGAGCGCATGATGGTGTCGAACTCCGAGTACTTGCCGGGCCGGAAGAACACGCGAGTGATGCCGAACTTGTAGTCGGCGGAGGAGAGGCCCATGCTGTGGACTATGGCCTGTGGACATTGTTATAATAGTAATAATAATAATAAATACTCTTTATTGTTCACCAGAAAATAAACAAATAAAAATACAGACAAATGAAAAAAACTAAAACAGTGGTAGACAACAGGCGGTCTTATCGCTAATAAGGGATCTCTTCCAGACAACCTTTGGGTAATGGAGAATATAAAAATAACAAAAGGCAGGCTATAAACTTACATACATAGATAGATATGTAAACATACATACAATAAAATAATACAATATATATATAATATAAATTTATTTCAATAAAAGAACATACGCATACCATACAACACAGCTAATTATTACGGGAGAGACAGATAATATTGCTTAAGTTTATTTTTAAAAATGGGTAAAGGCTCAGAATGTCTAACATTGACAGGTAGGGAGTTCCATAAACGCACGGCTTGGAATGTGAAAGATTTAGCATTATTATAATAATAATGATTTATAATAATGTTCATAAATATTTATATGAAACGTTCCTTTTTTGTTACCAAAAGTGTATAGGAAAAGGAAAAGTTCATATAAACTTCTTGGGACATGTTGGGAAATATGGCGGATTTTGCTCAGCATCATAGAACATAATATGGGCATTTTCACTTCTAGGGACATCAAATTAGCTTAACTCTCACAAAAAAGTTGAGTTGAATGTCAGTTTTGTAACGACAATTAAGTATGAAATATTTACGTAAATCCACTTTATTTATATTTTTACATTGTATAAACGATTAAACGCGTATTATTTCTGGATTAAATGATAAAAAATATTTTTGGTAATATTTAATGCTTAATTGTCGTTACAAAGCTGATATCGAAGTGAGAGTTAAGCTAATTGGGTGTCCCTAGAAGTGAAAATGCCCATATAATTATGTAGTTTTCAAATACTAACTACGTTTCGGTTATGTACGATACATCGTATACCATGCCTTTGAGGGTTAAAATTAATGATTAGTCGTAAATATTAATTACTTCATCACGCATAATTTGGGCATGGAAAACATTGAGAGGGTCCAGTCTTTCGTACAGTTGCCATCAGATCAGAGCGATCAAGGATATCTAAACACGCCTTTATTGCCATAAGTTATGGCTCATAACGATAGAGACGAGACATTTGTGAGAACTACGGACGCTACGATGTATCTAATGGCGACTGTACAGTCAAGTGCAAAAATAAGTATCGAAAGAATCCGTTCATAAATATGTTACGACGTTCTTATTACACAGAATTAGAGTGCACTGGGACATATTTTTGAACGTTTTTGTATACTCCTTATTGGGTATATCCGCCGTATATCTGCCGCGGCAGGAACTGGCTGTACATGTGGTGGAGCTCCTGGAAGGGCGTCCGCGACGACAAGCCGTGCTCCATGATCGGTCTCCACTGTACATACGTACCTGCCGTACCTGGGGGTCACAACGGAAGAACAGCGCTGGCCTAGCCAGCTACATGCTGAGTTGTGACCCTTTTGTGGCAAGCTGTTGTGGTGTGCTATTTGTAAATGTGTATATGTCCATCGTGCTTGTCATAAATAAATTTTATTTCATTTCATTTCATTTTCATTTCATTACATACCTCAATGATATAATAAGTAAAGATATGTTACACCGGCTCTAAAATTGAAGCGCGCAGATTGTGATAATTCTAACAATCGCTCTTAGTTCTACCCGGACCACCGAGAGGTGTGTACCACTGCCGAGTTCTCGCAAATCACATGAACTGCGCCCTCTAAAATGTCATTTTATGTTATACAATAGTGAAAACTACGAAATAAAATGCAAAAATGCCCTTAACGTCACAAATCATGCGCAATTAAACTGAATTACATATTTTTTTAATTTTACTATATATTGAAAATAAATAGGACGCCATTTTGACGTTTTTGACTGACTTCGAGAAAAAGACAAGCTTATGCTGTTTAAGATCGAGAGTAACAAAGATAAAAAAATGTTTATCAATAACAACCTTAAGAATGCACGCGAAATTGTCAAATGCTAGTTGTCTCTTTTTTATTTATTAAATACGAGTATATGTATTTTGCCATCTCTTTTACGCATTTTGAAGTATGAAGATAGGTGTATGTCAACTGTCAATAAATCGTAGGTGTATGATGTGAAGTATTTATTTCGCTCATTTTGTTAGAGTATAACGTATCTTTACTTATATATCATTGACATACCTCGGCGAACAGCTTGGGCTCGAGTTTCTGAAGTCGCCGCGGTAGAAACTGGCTATACATCTGGTGGAGCTCCTGGAAGGGCGCCCGCGACGGGAAGCCGTGTTCCATGAGGGCTAGTACGGCGATGGTGCCGCTGCACTCTAGCTGCGTCAGTACCAGCGAGCCCTCTACGGAGAGGCCCACCATGCGAGAGTTGGGCTTTATGCAGCGGACGAAATTGGTGCCCTGGGGAATAGGACATTATGAGAACCGATTGGTCGTTAATAGCAGGGATCGGATTACGGTTTTTGCTTCATACAAAAGAACGGTTCGAATTCCGTTCTTTTTCGTTCTTCGGTTTATAATTTTTTTGTTTGGAGTAATTGTAAAATATGATGTTAATAATTACATAAAATACTGAATACTACATAAAGAGCGTAAAACATTTTAAAATATTGAGCTATATCGAGGTTTTTCTAAAAAACCAATTCCGATCCCTGGTTAGATAGTACAGTCAAGTGCAAAAATAAGTATCGAAAGAATCCGTTCATAAATATGTTACGACGTTCTTATTACACAGAATTAGAGTGCACTGGGACATATTTTTGAACGTTTTTGTGTACCCCTTATTTTGTCTTCGACTGTACATTGTGCATCAAGGGAGGTAAGTACGGAATTACTAACGAGAGTGTTAGAAGTATTAGTTAGCTTTTATAACTCGACGCTTAGACAGCAAGTGTGATGAAAACTTTTGAACGTCCCTCGTTGCCATGATTTGCTTGTAGTTGCAGATTTCTAGGAATTAACTTTTGACAGTTATACATTAAAGCTTATTATAATGAGGGTAAGACTAACCGTTTTTCCGATAGTCTAAACGTCATTTATATTAGGCTCATTTCTAAACTGTCAAAAGCGGCAACTATAAAGTGCTGAGGCGCTGGTCTAACCGCGACCTATTAAGCTATGAACTATCGACTATAAACAGACACGGCGATACTCGCCCGGCGGTGATAGCTGATAGCTGGACGAGTATCGCCGTGTCTCTTCCATTCACAAGGGAGTTGGTATCTTTTGCTCGTGTTTACAGCCGATAGTTCATAGCATAGTGGCTCGCAGTGCCAGGTTCCTTATCACCAAAATTTATTCGAAGAACAACGCTTACAATGTAAAAACTTCATAGTAATTGGACACTAGTATAGGTAATTTCACCAGAGTTGTAGTGATAGATAACACACATATCTAAATAAAGTACTAATTGTAAAAAAAGTGAATTAATTAATGGCTTGATGTGACTTACTGTGTCATATTATCGAAGCAAATCCCTTGAACAAACTCCCTTGAAAAAAATTTGGTCAATCTTATAGTACCAATTAGATTTGCTATCAGTACGAAAAAAGAATACTAATTTCAAATACCCCTTGTGTTTACTTAACACGTTGTTGTGCGCTCGAAAGTCGCTTGGCGTGAACGCGGGCTCAGATAATGGAGACCTAGGTCCTCCGAAACATATTGTCACGCGTAGTGACTAAATACACGTTTAACCGTCTAATATTTATAGTTATTATGTCTCACGAAAGTTTACATTCTTTTGTCCTGATGTCTGTTCTTTTGTAGGTATGGATATGAGTATGAACTCACGTTCTTCTGCAACTTCTCCATGAGCTGTGACAGCTGCGCTTGAAACTTAGCGCCCACAGAGATGAAGTTGAGCTTGCCCTTGGCGTTATTGTTGTCTGTGGTCTGGAACAGCTGCTGCACGAGCGCGCTGCCGGACTCTTGGACTAGAAACTCGAGGGACGCGTGGAGGGCGTCGTTGTTCTTCTCTATGAATTGGTATAAAAAAAAAAAGAAAAAAAAAATCCTGTAATTCTGAATATGAGTATGAACTCACGTTCTTCTGCAACTTCTCCATGAGTTGTGACAGCTGCGCTTGGAACTTGGCGCCCACAGAGATGAAGTTGAGCTTGCCCTTGGCGTTATCCGTTATTCTATAGTTATGAATATTAAGGTCCGACCGAGACCCATCTTTTAGTCTTGGCCGAGACCGAGACCGAGACTTGGTAGAAAGGATAAAAAAACTTATAATTTACATAAAAAAATCCCTACCAAATACCTATAGTTAGTCCAACGTCAAACTAAACACAGCAATTTTCTTTGGATATTTCTTTTTAGGGTTCCGTAGCCAAAATGGCAAAACGGAACCCTTATAGATTCGTCATGTCCGTCTGTCCGTCTGTCCGTCTGTCCGTCTGTCACAGCTGATTTACTCGGAAACTATGAATGCTACAGTAACGAAATTTGGTAAGGATATGTGTTGTATGAACCGCTACGGGATTATGATACTAAATTGTAAAAAAAACCATTGGGGTGGGGGCCCTCCATACATATAACTGAGGGAAAGAAAAAAAAATTTAGTTGTATATAAGCGTGTGGGGTATTATTAGAAAGGTCTTTGAAAATGATATGAAGGTTTATAAATCTTATCTTTATTTAAGCAAATCGTTTTCGAGATACCAGCCCTCAAAGTCTGAAAAATGTGTCCCCCCCCTCTATTTTTTAAACTACGCGATATAAAATTCTAAAAAAAATATATGTTAAGCACATTAATAAACTCTATCAACGATTTTTGGTTTGATTAAATTATCTCCTATAGTTTTTGAGGTAGGTTGATTTAACTGTATTTTTTAAATAATAAATTGATAATGGTACGGAACCCTTCGCGCGCGAGTCCGACTCGCACTTGGCCGGTTTTTTTTTTAATTATGTAGGTAGTCCCACAAACCGGTAATCGAATTTTAGGTATTTTTATCGATAGTATGATAGGGGTCGCTTATTACTCTAAATTATTCCTTCCGTTCATTTTAAAGTGAAATTGAAGTCAGTTCATGTCAATATGACACCAATAAAATCGTAGTAAGTTCGCGGGATGGCGTCAAGTTCGCCAATTACAGCTCATTACGAATCTCGGCCGAGAGTCCCGGCCATTTTTGGCCGAGAGCCGAGAGGGATATCACGGCTCGATTTTTGGCCGAGAATGCCGAGACCGAGACCGAGATCTCGGTCGGACCTTAATGAATATGAGTATGAACTCACGTTCTTCTGCAACTTCTCCATGAGCTGTGACAGCTGCGCTTGGAACTTGGCGCCCACGGAGATGAAGTTGATCTTGCCCTTGGCGTTATCTGTTATTCTATAGTTATGAATATTAAGGTCCGACCGAGACCCATATTTTAGTCTCGGCCGAGACCGAGACCGAGACCGAGACTTGGTAGAAAGGATAAAAAAAAATATAAATTACATAAAAAAATCCCTACCAAATACCTATATTTAGTCCAACGTCAAACTAAATACAGCAATTTTCTTTGGGTAATTCTTTTTTTTTTTTAATTATGTAGGTACCCCACAAACCGGTATTCGAATTTTAGGTATTTTTATCGATAGTATGATAGGGGTCGCTTATTACTCTAAATTATTCCTTCCGTTCATTTTAAAGTGAAATTGAAGTCAGTTCATGTCAATATGACAGCAATAAAATCGCAGTAAGTTCACGGGATGGCGTCAAGTTCGCCAATTACAGGTCATTACGAATCTCGGCCGAGAGTCCCGGCCATTTTTGGCCGAGAGCCGAGAGGGATATCACGGCTCGATTTTTGGCCGAGAATGCCGAGACCGAGACCGAGATCTCGGTCGGACCTTAATGAATATGAGTATGAACTCACGTTCTTCTGCAACTTCTCCATGAGCTGTGACAGCTGCGCTTGAAACTTGGCGCCCACAGAGATGAAGTTGAGCTTGCCCTTGGCGTTATCTGTTATTCTGGAGCATTCCATGAAAACGTGTCGTAAGCGACACAGTTTCAATACTTTTGAAAAATTAAATTAGTAAGCCGAGTTACCGTATAATAATAACATATCTAGGCTTTAAGATTGACAGTGTTTCCCAGCAGCTAGCATATTTTATTAGGGTAGCTACCATAGAGACACGTAAGTGCCAAAAATAGATGTTTTCATGGAATGCTCCATCTGGGGCCCGTTTCTCGAACGCTTGTAATTTGTAATACAAGTGGAAGTCTCTTTTTAACACTATTAATTAGATAAGGGCTTCCGCTTGTATTACAAGTTACAAGCTTTCGAGAAATATGCCCCTGTAGTTATGAATATGAGTATGAACTCACGTTCTTCTGCAACTTCTCCATGAGCTGTGACAGCTGCGCTTGAAACTTGGCGCCGACGGAGATGAAGTTGAGCTTGCCCTTGGCGTTGTTGTTGTCTGTGGTCTGGAACAGCTGCTGCACCAGCGCGCTGCCGGACTCTTGGACTAGAAACTCGAGGGACGCGTGGAGGGCGTCGTTGTTCTTCTCTATGAATTGGTATAAAAAAAAAGAAAAAAAAATCCTGTAATTCTGAATATGAGTATGAACTCACGTTCTTCTGCAACTTCTCCATGAGCTGTGACAGCTGCGCTTGAAACTTAGCGCCCACGGAGATGAAGTTGAGCTTGCTGTTGGCGTTATCTGTTATTCTGGAGCATTTCATGAAAACGTGTCGTAAGCGACACAGTCTTTTCAATACTTTTGAAAAATTAACCCTTAGGTGCATACAGTATCAAAAACGATACGACCGAAATGACACATGTCAAAATAAGTAATCAATTGCGACTGTCACACTGAGCAATAGAGTTCTAATTTACATAAGTCATTTCAGAAATAGAATGTGTGATACCATATGCACCTAAGGGTTAAATTAGTAAGTCGAGTTACCGTATAATAATAACATATCTAGGCTTTAAGATTGACAGTGTTTCCCAGCAGCTAGCATATTTTATTAGGGTAGCTACCATAGAGACACGTAAGCGACAAAAAGTAGATGTTTTCATGGAATGCTCCATCTGTAGTTATGAATATGAGTATGAACTCACGTTCTTCTGCAACTTCTCCATGAGCTGTGACAGCTGCGCTTGGAACGTAGGGCCCACGGAGATGAAGTTGAGTTTGCCCTTGGCGTTATCTGTTATTCTGGAGCATTCCATGAAAACGTGTCGTAAGCGACACAGTCTTTTCAATACTTTTGAGAAATTAAATTAGTAAGCCGAGTTACCGTATAATAATAACATATCTAGGCTTTAAGATTGACAGTGTTTCCCAGCAGCTAGCATATTTTATTAGGGTAGCTACCATAGAGACACGTAAGCGACAAAAAGTAGATGTTTTCATGGAATGCTCCATCTGTAGTTATGAATATGAGTATGAACTCACGTTCTTCTGCAACTTCTCCATGAGTTGTGACAGCTGCGCTTGAAACTTGGCGCCCACGGAGATGAAGTTGAGCTTGCCCTTGGCGTTGTTGTTGTCTGTGGTCTGGAACAGCTGCTGCACCAGCGCGCTGCCGGACTCTTGGACTAGAAACTCGAGGGACGCGTGGAGGGCGTCGTTGTTCTTCTCTATGAATTGGTATAAAAAAAAAAGAAAAAAAAATCCTGTAATTCTGAATATGAGTATGAACTCACGTTCTTCTGCAACTTCTCCATGAGTTGCGACAGCTGCGCTTGGAACTTAGCGCCCACGGAGATGAAGTTGAGCTTGCCCTTGGCGTTATCTGTTATTCTGGAGCATTCCATGAAAACGTGTCGTAAGCGACACAGTCTTTTCAATACTTTTGAAAAATTAACCCTTAGGTGCATACAGTATCAAAAACGATACGACCGAAATGACACATGTCAAAATAAGTAATCAATTGCGACTGTCACACTGAGCAATAGAGTTCTAATTTACATAAGTCATTTCAGAAATAGAATGTGTGATACCATATGCACCTAAGGGTTAAATTAGTAAGTCGAGTTACCGTATAATAATAACATATCTAGGCTTTAAGATTGACAGTGTTTCCCAGCAGCTAGCATATTTTATTAGGGTAGCTACCATAGAGACACGTAAGCGACAAAAAGTAGATGTTTTCATGGAATGCTCCATCTGTAGTTATGAATATGAGTATGAACTCACGTTCTTCTGCAACTTCTCCATGAGCTGTGACAGCTGCGCTTGGAACGTAGGGCCCACGGAGATGAAGTTGAGTTTGCCCTTGGCGTTATCTGTTATTCTGGAGCATTCCATGAAAACGTGTCGTAAGCGACACAGTCTTTTCAATACTTTTGAGAAATTAAATTAGTAAGCCGAGTTACCGTATAATAATAACATATCTAGGCTTTAAGATTGACAGTGTTTCCCAGCAGCTAGCATATTTTATTAGGGTAGCTACCATAGAGACACGTAAGCGACAAAAAGTAGATGTTTTCATGGAATGCTCCATCTGTAGTTATGAATATGAGTATGAACTCACGTTCTTCTGCAACTTCTCCATGAGTTGTGACAGCTGCGCTTGAAACTTGGCGCCCACGGAGATGAAGTTGAGCTTGCCCTTGGCGTTGTTGTTGTCTGTGGTCTGGAACAGCTGCTGCACCAGCGCGCTGCCGGACTCTTGGACTAGAAACTCGAGGGACGCGTGGAGGGCGTCGTTGTTCTTCTCTATGAATTGGTATAAAAAAAAAAGAAAAAAAAAACCTGTAATTCTGAATATGAGTATGAACTCACGTTCTTCTGCAACTTCTCCATGAGTTGCGACAGCTGCGCTTGGAACTTAGCGCCCACGGAGATGAAGTTGAGCTTGCCCTTGGCGTTATCTGTTATTCTGGAGCATTCCATGAAAACGTGTCGTAAGCGACACAGTCTTTTCAATACTTTTGAAAAATTAAATTAGTAAGCCGAGTTACCGTATAATAATAACATATCTAGGCTTTAAGATTGACAGTGTTTCCCAGCAGCTAGCATATTTTATTAGGGTAGCTACCATAGAGACACGTAAGTGACAAAAAGTAGATGTTTTCATGGAATGCTCCATCTGTAGTAATGAATATGAGTATGAACTCATGTTTTTCTGCAACTTCTCCATGAGCTGTGACAGCTGCGCCTGGAACTTGGCGCCCACGAAGATGAAGTTGAGCTTGCCCTTGGCGTTATCTGTTATTCTGTAGTTATGAATATGAGTATGAACTCACGTTCTTCTGCAACTTCTCCATGAGCTGTGACAGCTGCGCTTGGAACTTGGCGCCCACGGAGATGAAGTTGAGCTTGCCCGTGGCGTTATCTGTTATTCTGTAGTTATTTATGAGTATGAACTCACGTTCTTCTGCAACTTCTCCATGAGCTGTGACAGCTGCGCTTGAAACTTGGCGCCCACGGAGATGAAGTTGAGCTTGCCCTTGGCATTGTTATTGTCTGTGGTCTGGAACAGCTGCTGCACCAGCGCGCTGCCGGACTCTTGGACTAGAAACTCGAGGGACGCGTGGAGGGCGTCGTTGTTCTTCTCTATGAATTGGTATAAAAAAAAAAAGAAAAAAAAATCCTGTAATTCTGAATATGAGTATGAGCTCACGTTCTTCTGCAACTTCTCCATGAGCTGTGACAGCTGCGCTTGAAACTTGGCGCCCACGGAGATGAAGTTGAGCTTGCCCTTGGCGTTGTTATTGTCTGTGGTCTGGAACAGCTGCTGCACCAGCGCGCTGCCGGACTCTTGGACTAGAAACTCGAGGGACGCGTGGAGGGCGTCGTTGTTCTTCTCTATGAATTGGCTCTGGAAAGATATATTTTGTTTAATGGGCGTTTTCCAATCTCGAAAGCCTGATTCTTCTAGAGCTGGACGTGTTTGTGCTCATTAGAATCAGAATCACGAGCTGATTCGATCTAGATAATAAAAAATATGTTGAAAATTTTTGGTACAAAATTTGAGTTGCCGTTACGTGACGCTAGTAGTAAGTTCATACAAAAAACGTGACGTAATGGATTTTTTTTAGACATATTTTTTTATTATCTAGATCGAATGAGTTCGTAGTTCTGATTCGAATGAGCGCAAACACGTCCAGCTCTAGAAGAATCAGTTACTTGGGATTTTTTTTGGAAAATGCCCTAAATACATCAATTTTGAAATGGAATGGGATTGGCCAAATAATACAATTATTTCTATTCTATTTTTAATTATATTCCAAACATATAGCAGTTATTCCAAACACACCTACCCGGCAACATCAACACTTACATTTTAATTTAAATAGTTTTATTTTTTGTTACACCCATTATAATAAATTCAGTTTCCCCCCGTAACATTTGATTTGTACCGCTCGATTTTAGGAAAAAGACAAATTCAACTCTATTTCGTAATAAAGTTGATTAAAAATTGCAATTTGTTCTTGTACGTATAATGGAAAGCTAGAGGGTAAAATAATCTGAATTAAGCCGATCTCACAGAATTTCACCGAATATATGAATCAGTGTGAAGTTTCCAAAGAAAGCTAAGCAAAACGAGACTTCTGAATTGAGAAAATACTAAATGAAAAAATTGTAGTAGTGTCTGATAATAGTGATAATGATAATGTGGCAAACGCTTTATTTCACAGATCAAGACTAATCCCCTTATTCATAAATGTCTCCTAACTTATTATTGGTTGTCCCTTTTGTTCTTATCAATATGTCTATAAAAGATAAAGAAAGGGACAAACAATACTTAGCGGCTTGCTAAGTTAAGAGAAGTTTATAAATAAGGGGTATACTCGTATTAAAAACACTGTGTGGTGACGGCAGTAAGAATACATTTGTCACCACCCCAACTCCTCCTGCGGGTGTCCAAAGAGCCGACTAAGGAATTGAAGTGTCACTGACCATTTTATTGAAGACCATCATTTGATAAAAGATTGATGATGGGCAGCAGCGTCATCATTTGGACACATTACTGCGATCGCCAATCCGCTTGCCCAGCGTGGCGATTATGGGCATTTACCTCCTAATGCGTCTCTACGCATAGTTAATAGGAGAGGCCTACGTCCAGCAGTGGACTATCATAGGCTGATGATGTATGTATATTACAAACAACTCACAGTATTGTAACACACGGCTCCCGCGAAGTGCCTCAGCAGGAAACCTTCATCGTCTCGCAGAGTTCGGTGCGCTTTCAGTCGGGATGACCGGGGTAACTGCAATCTGAAAATTTACATGAAATAAGCGACATTTCGATGGTTGTGTGACTCAACCCCGTATGTCCAGGAGGTATGACTCAACCTCGTATATGAAATGTATGTATTTTGCACCGAAATATATATTATGTTTATGACACAACCTCGTAAGCCATTATACGAGGTTGAGTCATACAGCCAGCGAATTTCTCTACAGCCCGGTAGCCGGTATTTTAATGGCTATCACAATAAATAATATAAATAAATAAATAAATAAGTGCGTGACTTAGTCGTCTTATAAGAACGATTCCTATCAGTTCTATCATTTTTGCTTTACAATGTAGTGTTGTAGGCTTAAAATATTCTGGAAAAACAAATTGAATGTTGATGCCTGTAATAGTAGATTACATGCCAAGGTCGTTTAAGTGGGAAATGTCTCGGATGAAGCCTAGGCCGAGGCCGACAAACATGTTATCCGAGGTTGTCCCATTTAACGGCCGAGGTGTGTATACTATTTTTTATACGGCAACTTAGCAGCGGCCGGCAAAGCAAAGTGCTGTTTGCCGGCCGGAGGGCGGAAATAGTACATTACTACCGAGGCCGGGAAGTGACTGGTTGCCGGCCGAATATATGTAGACGGCCGAGCGAAGCGAGGCCGGATAGTATTCGGACGGCAACCCGTCACTTCATGGCCGAGGTATGTATAATGCTTTTCTCAAACATGCAATGAAATGAAACAAAAAAGTGTATCTTCTTTCTAAGAAATTATAAGTCAACTACGTAACTAAGTCTTTGAAACACAACAAAAGTCAAATACGACACCGACACCTCATTTTTTTTTAAGATTGTCCTGTTTGAAAGTTGCAAATTTTTTATTTAAAAAAGCGGTATTAGACGACGCGGTCGGTTGGGTCCAATTAATCGCATGCAGTGATCGGGGCCGACGGATCGCGCCGTATAATACTGCTTTTTAAATATTATTTTGAGTAGTTATTATACATTTATTTTAAATTATATAATTTAAATACCTAATTATAACTGCAAAAATTTGCCAAACATTTTTTTTATACTGATATTACTTACAGATAATTATTGGCTAAAAGCCAAGATGCCAGGTCACCATAACCCTATGTCAAATGAAAATTAAAAAAGAGGTACTTGCCGGCCTAGGCCGGCAACGAGCTACTTCCCGGCCACTTTTTTGGCACTTAACTACAACATTTCATTGCATGTTTGAGAAAAATAATATTACAATAAAACCTAAATTGATTGAGACATCACTGTATACATTATCATTAGCTAGCAGTAGCCTACAGATAAGACAAGTATTTACGGATAAACAGGAGGAAGGAGATATTACAGTCTGTAATTTAGAGACCGATACCAGTATTCTCTTCATACAAAATAACTGTTCTTTATTCGTTCTAAGTTAAATCAATTCTAAGTTAATGGAGTAATTTAAAAATACGATGTTGTAAATAACACAAAATATTGAGTAATACATAAAGAGTATAAAACATTTTTCATCACACTTGCTGTCTAAGCGCGCCATTGCTTGCGCGCGTAGCGGGAGTAATAGAAAAGTGAAATTCCCTAGGGAGTAATAGAAATGTCAGTACGTCATCTAATAATGTTATGTCTTAAAAAATATTTTTTTGTCGGCAAGTGTGATGAAAAACATTGTATGCATCACGGTCGGTAAGCGGAATACTAACTCGAGTCATAAAAGACTACTTCTAACACTCTCGTTGGTAATTCCGTACTTAACTCCCTTGATGCACAATGTACTATTCAAATATTGGATTATTTCCCGGTTTATCTTTGAAATATACCTAGGAATGCACGGAAGGTTTCAATGGAAATAAACCACAGTTATATTCAATATATTAGAGAATAAAGCAAATTAAAAAAAAATAATGATGGGACTTGTATCTACATCATACTAAGATTTCGTGAGAATTGACTGAAGCCCCTTTTTCCGTATGTTTGCTGCGGGGTCCTTATTTTTCTAAAACTATTGTGTCACGCGGGCTTACCGAGAATTATTATTCCCTAGTTGCTTGTGTACGGAGTGTGTAAAGTGGCCGAACTCGGGCTTAGGCAATTTGGATTCTTCGTCCAAGAGATGGAAGACACCGTGGTTCTTGCTTTCAATTAAGTCTGCAAATAAATATAGGTAGTAGTTAAAATCACATGTAATATGCTTGACAGTTATGTCTTAGGAATTATTCCATGGCTAAAATAAATTATCGTAACTTGCCATACATATGCAGCACTTTTAATTAGTATATTGCTAAGAGGTTACAATATGGGTAATCGAGTTTTTATACGATTTCTATAAAGTTTGTAGAACAAAAAAAAATCTGTCTACATCATATTTTTGCATTCCATCACGTATTTTTCTAGACTGCCTATTTGACTACAAATATAATTAAATTCCCCTTTGATAATCGCCTAGGCTCTCCGAAACATTTCGCCCGTAGTGACTTAATGTCAAAACACGTGAGTTTAATAGTTTCATTATATTTAAAGTTGTTATGTCTCACGATAATTTAAATTCCGCTAATTGACTCACATACTGACAGATTTGGTAGCACGCGATGCCAATTATTGATCACCAATAATGCTTAGAAACTTCAGATTTACATACAATCCTGTTTTATTTTAATATTTTTGACTAGGGGTATACGTGAATTTAGCCACAGACCTATGCAGTCCTGGTTATCGCTAAACCGCACTTCAGGCACGACAAGCCCCTCTCGATTTAAAGTTGATATGTCTGACGATAATTTAAATTCCGCTAATTGACTCACATACTGACAGCTTTGGTGGCACGCGATGTCAATTATTGATCACCAATAACTTAGAAACTTCAGAGTTACATACATTCCTGTTTTTTTTTTCATATTTTTGACTAGGGGTGTACGTGAATTTAGCCACAGACCTATGCAGTCCTGGTTATCGCTGAACCGCACTTCGGGCACGATGCTTAGAAACTTCAGATTTACATACATTCTTATGTTTTTTTTTTCATATTTTTGACTAGGGGTGTACGTGAATTTAGCCACAGACCTATACAGTCCTGGTTATCGCTGAACCGCACTTCAGGCACGACAAGCCCCTCTCGCTTGTAGAGTTCCTGCTCGTTCTTGAGGATGCGCTCGTTGAAAAACTGCTGCAGCTTCTCGTTGCAGTAGTTGATGCAGAACTGCTCGAAGCTGTTCATTTGGAAGTATTCTGGAACACCACAGCTTAATTAACGACCTTTTTAGGGTTCCGCAGCCAAAATCAAAATAAAAACGGAAAAACGGAACCCTTATAGATTCGTCATGTCCGTCTGTCACGGCCGATTTACTCGGAAACTATAAATGCTACAGTAACGAAATTTGGTAAGGATATGTGTTGTATGAACCGCTACAGGATTATGATACTAAATTGTTAAAAAAATCATTGGGGTGGGGGCCCTCCATACATGTAACTGAGGGATAGAAAAAAAATTTTAGTTGTATATAAGCGTGTGGGGTATTAATAGAAAGGTCTTTGAAAATGATATGAAGGTTTACAAATCTCATTTTTATTTAAGCAAATCGTTTTCGAGATATCAGCTCTCAAAGTCTATAAAATGTGTTCCCCCCTCTATTTTTTAAACTACGCGATATAAAATTCTAGAAAAAATATATGTTATGCACATTAATAAACTCTATCAACGATTTTTGGTTTGATTAAATTATTTCCTCATATAGTTTTTGAGGTAGGTTGATTTAACTATATTTTTTAAATAATAAATTGATAATGGTACGGAACCCTTCGCGCGCGAGTCCGACTCGCACTTGGCAGGTTTTTTTTCGTGGGGAAATGCGTTACGCATACCACCCGGGCGCGGACGGACCCGGGTGGTTATGTGTGACTCCCAGGGCTAATGAGGCCCTGGTCTACCCACTAAAACCCCACGGTCTGCCGCCAAGACACTTTAAGGCGAGGTCACGGGTACGCCTGAGCACACTTCCGCGACAGCTATATTAACGACCTGCCTGTTGTGATTCCTAAAGGACATGTGTCAGTGCAAAGTTGTGGCAAGGTACCTCTCCGTTAGCACTGACTGACACACATTCGTATTTTTACAAATGATGAATGGAAAACCTGTTTAGCTTGGGGTTACATTTAAAATTATTATATGTAATATGTAAAAGAAAGGAAATGGGACCATATTTTTAAATTCATTTGGTTTAAAATTAGAAAGAAAGGGCTTGGCTGCAAAATGAACCTATGCTCAATATCAGATTTTGATTTTCGTTTTTTTTTTCGAGGTATTCAGTATAATTAAAAAAATTAGGGTATTGTAGTATAATAATATTTTGTAAACTGTTCACATTGATGAACCAATTAAAATCATAATTGATAAAATGATAATAGTACAACGAATTACAAAATGCATATATTTAACCTATCCCGTGTCGTATAAGCTGGAGTATTTTTAAACTTTTAACCGCCGTAAATGCTTTCCTCGAGCGTTCCCGTGTCGCAACATAAACTTACACCACGCAAATCAGAGCTTGTATTTAAATGGAACGTTTTTTTCCATCGTATTAATTTAATCAGACCTTTGTATTTATCACATCCTGACGAGATGAGCAGGATATTGATTCTCCGATGAATCAGTCTACGGCGGTTAAAATTTTATTAGAATATATTTGATAATTTCTATAATAGGATGCTTAGCCAAGTTGCCAATCGCTAACGCTTAGTAGCGTATCGTAGCTTTCCCACTCTGTCACTCTTTCATATTAGTGCGACAAAGACAGTTAGCTGCCTTTCGATATACGATAGACGATTAAACGTTAGCGATTGGCAACTTGTCTAAGCACCCAGATAACCTATCTGACGAAATTTGCCTGCGTTGCGAATTTTGATTTGGGAATTGATTTATTTTGCTCTGTAAAGAAATTTATCGTAAAAAAAAACATCTATGAGTTTGAATATCGTCTCACCGAAGCCAGCAATGTCGAGTACTCCGATATAGTAGGCGGAAGCCTGGAAAGGAATGGAGGCATTGATCCGATGTACGATGTAGTCGAAGAGACGGCTGTAGACCGCTTTAGCCAGCGCATCACGCGCGGACACTGCTTCGTAGGTCTTCAGTGGCACCCTGAATACAAAACATTAGGTATTTAACTAGAAAACCATAGTGCTAAATAGATATCGTCGATTGACAACCTAAACTCACTAAGTTACAAATATCTACTCGAAATTCAGTTCTAATTCAATACTGACATACGAGGTTGTTAAGAGTAGTGATAGTTTTTGTAGTGAGTTTCGTGTCAGCCGAGCCGACGTTTTATCGGTTCTCTAAATTATCGCTAAAATAGTTAAGACGAATATTACTCCTCAAGCAACTTATCACCAATGAAATGTTGACAAATAATTATTTCGTAAATGACGGTATGCCAAGTGAATCAAGGTAAAGTTTATTGACAGGTAATATTCGGCGTATCTAGTAAAACTTTGTAAAACATAACGTGAAAAATTTAGATAAAGTAAATAAAATAATCAATCACATTGTTGCATAATATGGGCATCGATATCAAGGCGGTCGATAAAAAAAACATTGAATCTCTAATATCTCGGTGTCGACGCCGAGTAACTCTTAACTAGCCGAGGTCATTGACCCCACTTACATGATAGCGGTCCCCTTCATGCCTCCTCTAGAGCTCTGCATGAGTCTCGACACGAGGGCCATCCTCAGCTCGCCACTATCCACGCCGAGCAAGGAGGCCGCAGTAGCGAGAGAAGTCTCGGACGTGGGTGTCACGTGACAGCCGCCCCTGGCTATCCTTGCCGAGGTCATTGACCCCACTTACATGATAGCGGTCCCCTTCATGCCTCCTCTAGAGCTCTGCATGAGTCTCGACACGAGGGCCATCCTCAGCTCGCCACTATCCACGCCGAGCAAGGAGGCCGCAGTAGCGAGAGAAGTCTCGGACGTGGGTGTCACGTGACAGCCGCCCCTGGCTATCCTTGCCGAGGTCATTGACCCCACTTACATGATAGCGGTCCCCTTCATGCCTCCTCTAGAGCTCTGCATGAGTCTCGACACGAGGGCCATCCTCAGCTCGCCACTATCCACGCCGAGCAAGGAGGCCGCAGTAGCGAGAGAAGTCTCGGACGTGGGTGTCACGTGACAGCCGCCCCTGGCTATCCTAGCCGAGGTCATTGACCCCACTTACATGATAGCGGTCCCCTTCATGCCTCCTCTAGAGCTCTGCATGAGTCTCGACACGAGGGCCATCCTCAGCTCGCCACTATCCACGCCGAGCAAGGAGGCCGCAGTAGCGAGAGAAGTCTCGGACGTGGGTGTCACGTGACAGCCGCCCCTGGCACCGCCTTCCTCTTCGAATTGTACGTTGCCGAGGTGAAGGACGGCCGCTACCACGGAGTATACGGATTTCTTTTCCGCGTCTGATAGACCGACGCGTGTTAGGGCCTGTAAGAAAAGATTTTAAACTTTTAAGGTCTCTGCCCACTAGACCGTAGCATACCATGACCGTAGCATGAACGTATCAGACAAAAAAATATTCTTTGTATGGAAAAGTATGAGACTATGCCCACTAGGACGTCCCGTCGCCGGCCAACACCGTTGCGTGCCATGCACGGACCGGCAAGAATTGTCGGCGAGAATATTTTGCCGGCCCCGACACGCTACGTGCATGGCACGCAACGTTGCCGGTACGGTGTGCGCAGGCGGCGAAACGGTGAGCATACGGGTTCTATTTACATTTTTGTATTGTATTTTAAAAATTATCCAAAATCTCTCCAAATTTTTCACTTTTGATAGTGAGTAATAATTTTCTTATGGCGAGACAACGCAAACAATATAATCAGCATCGCTATTTTGTGAAAAAAAACTTAATTGATTGTAAACCCGCAAACCGAAGATTTTCATTGAGATCAAAAAATATTACTTCGTTTCTTACAAACCAAATAATTAAAACCAAAACTATTAGAAACAAACGGGTCTTAATCGCGTAAACTTACGTTTAATTATATCCTGACGTTTCGGGCATGACATTACACCCGTGGTCGCAGGCAGACTGGCGAGAGAATGTATCAACACCTTCGAGCTGCGCGGGTTTTTCGAACTACCCGCACTTGATCTTGATTATTCACTTCTAGGCTAGGGTTGTCACTAGGCCTACACACAACACTCACAACATCCAATGGCTTTAAAATGGATGTTTCACCACGCTTACATTTGTAAATCACGGGATTCCACGCGGATGAGATTCCTTGCCCCTCATTTTGATTAAAATTCCGATGTTTCTTAATTTCAATAGCTTCACGTACTTTTCGGCTATGATGTATACGCTCGCTTGAGAGGACTTTCGGGTTATGGAGCTCAATCCAGTGGTTAGGTCCGGACTCCAACAAATGCTCGGCCACAGCAGACTTATTCGTTTGGCGCTTTTTAACAGCCGTGATATGTTCCTTGACCCTTTCCGCTATGGTGCGTTTGGTTTCCCCAATATAGGAACTACCACAGCTACAATCGATTTTATAAACGCCCGGTGTGTGGTAAGGTAAAACATCCTTAGGCGACCTTAGATGCCCTGCCACCTTTGATAACGGCATGTAAACGGTTGGTATGGAATACTTATTCAAAAGCGTACCTATTTTGTCCGTTACACCCCTGACATAAGGCAAAAATGCCGGTCGCCTTGCAACATCTGGATATTTCTTCCTCGCAGCTCGAAGGTGTTGATACATTCTCTCGCCAGTCTGCCTGCGACCACGGGTGTAATGTCATGCCCGAAACGTCAGGATATAATTAAACGTAAGTTTACGCGATTAAGACCCGTTTGTCTTTAAAATATGAGTGATAATCGTGAAAGTTTAAATCAATATAAAACTATTAGAAGATGTAAAAATAATCAAAAAAAAAACCAGTACTTGACGGAGTCACATTGACAATGATGACAAGAACATATGTACTTTCATAATATAGACAATATATTTACCAATTCCAAGAAGTTTTAGTTTAATATCATACATAGGTATAGGTTACCTAGACAATGATAAGTGTAATTTAATACTATAATAATATTAATGATAAATAAACACATTCCGCCATATAAATGTATAAGTAGCATAACTGACGATTCGAAAGTGCTTGTTGCTAAGCCTACTCAATAAATAATTTTTGACTTTGACTTGACTCAGTAACAACTCTAGTAGGTACTTCAATGGATTTCGATCGCAGTTTACGATGTCTGCTCAGAAAAATAGGTGTAGAAATAAACTCCTAGGAAAATACTAGCACAGCGATAGTAGTCTAAAGGGCGCGAAAACAATTTGCAACTGATAAAACTGTGACAATGGAACGATAACGACGGATATGAATCGCTCATACTACGGGGATGATCCGTAGTTGCGACGCGGATGATACGTGGTTGCGACGCGGATGCAACGGTCACTAAACGGGCTTAGCACGGACATGAAACGATGTACACACGTTATAGTGGGCATAGTACTCCGTGTCGTCTCACATTCCGTGTCTGATACGTTCATGCTACGGTCATGGTATGCTACGGTCTAGTGGGCAGAGACCTTTAACCCTTCTTCTGTGGTTGCTAAGGATCAGTACAATGGATTTTTAATTCAAATTATCAATTGTTTTGAGTTCAATATCTGTTGTACGGATCCTTATCAAACACAGACGAAGGGTTAAACTAACAAATTAGATTACATACATACCAAGGCCGTTTAAGTGGGAAATGCGTCGGATAACGTGTAATTGTAGGCCGAGGCGAAGCCGAGGCCGACAAACATGTGATCCGAGGCTTTTCCATTTAACGGCCGAGGTGTGTATATTGAGGTAGCCTGAAAATCAGCGGCATGGCTGCAAATATTAGTTATCGGCGTAATTATGCTGAGTGGAATCCATTTTGGTGTAATGTGCTATTAGACTAAGGGCCTGTTTCACAATCTCCAGTTAAAGCTATCTGTCACATAAAAATAACACGCTCTCTTTATTCTTCCAGGTGAAGGAAAGAGATAGTGTTAATTTTTATCTGACAGATAGCTTTAACTGGAGATCGTGAAACAGGCCGTAAGATGTCATTCAATTAAGTTAATTGTTTTTCAACAAATAAACACTTTTCATTTCATTTCAAAGCAATACCTGATGGAGAGCCTGGAAATGCTCGACATCATCCAGGATAGGGTCTCGGAGACCTCCTTTGGCTTGTTGCTGCTGAGACTTCTGCGCGGCTGACAGCTTCTTGTCAGACTCTGGGGTCGTGAAGTACTGCGTACAGCCGTTCTTCAGGTACTGAAAATTGATTTAAAAATTAACCTATATTCATAAACGTCTCCCAACTTAGCAACTGATAAGTTGTCTGCCCTTTCGGTCTTATATACATATTGATGAGACCGACAGGGGCAAACAATACTTACTGACTTGCTATGTTGGGACTGTTGGGAGACATGAATTTGCGCAATGTATTGTCAAATCTACCGTGTTTGAAACGTGACAGAAACCCATCTACGCAGAAACCTGGTTCCTGGCTGAGTACTGTTTGGCCCCGTACGTACATTGTTTTTGTAAATTTATAAGAATAAGAATAAGAAAGTATTTATTGCCACAACTAAAATAACAGCACCACAATGCATTTAATCATACCCGCATGCAGAAAACATTACATTAGTTTATTGAGACTATTGTCAGTAACTACATGGACAAGTGTGAGAAAAATATATATTATATATCCGAGAAATATAAATTGAATGTTTATTTTAACTATAATGTAGGTAGAAATTATCTAAGGGCAAATCATCTACAGACATACATTTCGCATATTAACATATTTCAAAAACAATTTACCATATTTCAATTAAAAATTAATTATTTGTTTACTTTCGACAAAACAAACAAATAATAAATTTTTAATTAATTATTTGTCTGTTTTCAATTATAAATATTGGTATGGCAAGGGAATTATCTATGAAAAGGTGGTGCTATTTGTCAAAACTGAATTCTGTGAAAAGGTAAGATATCGGGCACCGAACTTAACTTCAACCTAACTATCAAGAGTCAAGAGTCATATCGCTGGAAGACTTAGGGATTGCAAAGCGGATCTATTTTCTTATTTTTCAGAGGTTGTCACAAACTTACATGGTAATCATCAGGCTTGGTGATTTTCAAGGCCGTCCTCAACTCCTGAGGCGCCCCAGCACACAGCAGATAGAACACGTGGTAGTTCCTCTCTTCCGCGCTCTGTGTGCATATCCTCGACTTCTCGAGCAAGTAGTGGGATATGTGCCCGCCCACCACTTGATACTTGTTGCTGAAGTGGACCTCCATGAACTTGCCGAAACGGGAACTGTTGTTGTTTCGTGTTGTTTTCGCGTTGCCGAACGCTTCTAGGATTGGGTTGGCTGAAAGAGAAAAAGTGTAATAGAAGAGAATACGACTGACAAATAGTTATTTATTATACAAGGGGGCAAAGTTGTTGTTTAACTGCCGTGCCAATATTGAGACCTGAGCCAGCGAAAGATTCCAAAATTGAGCCACGAGCGTAGCGAGTGGTTCAAAAACTGGAATCTTGAGCATTGCGAAGGTCTCAAGGCACGAGAGTTGAACAAACTTTGCCGCCAAGTGTAATACAACTTTTTTCCCCTCACTATCGCGAGGAAATATGATTACAAATCTCATCCAAATGTAAATTAACTTAAAGAAACCATTTAAAAACTCAATGTCGAAACGTATCGTAGAATAGAGTTACTTCTGGAATTTAAATATAGCCA